>JAMKQA010056620.1:0-16297 GCA_024699735.1 Posidonia australis | reverse complement strand
GGCGGGCCGGGCCCGGTCCGGCCTGCGGCCTGTTTTGGCGGGCCCGGGCTTGGCCGGGCCTGGACCGGCTCGGCCCGTTTTCCATGTCTAGTAAAAGGACATGAAGACAAAGTGTGCAAATTAAATAAGTCAATATATGGTTTGAAACAAGCTTCTAGACAATGGTATCATAAGTTTCATGATGTGATTGTCCATATGTGATTTGTTTTGAACATGTTATACTTTTGTGTATATGTCAGGAAAAGTGGGAGCAAGTTTATTATATTATCCTTGTATGTGGATGATATTTTACTTGCTGGAAATGATACTGACATGTTGAACAACACAAAAGAACTTAGCAAAAGGTTTGAGCTTCCGGTCTCGGAGAAGCATCTTATGTTCTTGGAATATAGATCCTTAGAGATCGGGGATCTACTGAGTATAAATCAGGAAAGATACCTACGTACAGTGTTGAAAATGTTTGAAGTGGAGAATTACTCCTCAGCCCCTACACTATATGTTTTTGGGAAAGATTAAGTAAGGACCAATGTCCTAGAAAAGGGAAAGAACCATTAAGAGCATCTTATGTCCAAGTGGTTGGAAGTTTGATGTACGCTATGTTGTGTACACGACCAGACTTGACATATGTTGTAAGTGTTGTCAGCAGGTATCAAAGTAATCCCGAAACAAAACATTGGGAAGCTGTAAAAAGAATAATGAAATATGTGAAAGGAACTCTGCATTATAAGTTGACTTATCAAGCGGATGAGCTTGAATTGCTTGGTTATACAGATGCTGATCTGGGTGGCGACAAAGATGATGGAAAGTCCACTTCGGGACATGTATTCATCTTTGGAGGTGCAGTTGTGTCTTGGGGAAGTAAAAAGGAAGGATGTGTAGCGAAATACACATAAGAAGCTGAATATGTTGCTTGTAATGCAGCTGCATCACATGCTGTTTGGATCAGGAGATTTATAAATAATTTAAATCTCAACTTGATAAATGGTCCAATAGAGATGTATTGTGATAACCAAGCGGCAATAAGTCTTGTACATAGTGGTGCAAATATAACAAAAGGACAACACATTAATATACATTATTACTATATCCGTGATATTGTGAAAAGTGGAGAAATAAAATTGAGGTACATACCCACATCAGATATGATTGATGATCCTATGATAAAAGGAATTACAATAGAAAAATTCATTAAGTTTGTGAACTTAATGGGATTAAGGAACATTTCCATAGATAGTGGAAATGAAGAACATTCTCATGAATAGTGAGAGTGAAAAATTGAAATTATACACTTCATGAATAGTAAAAGTGGAAATAAATGACATTCTCATGAATAGTGGGAGTGGAAATTGAAGTTATACACTTCACGAATAGTGGAAGTGGAAGATTAACATCTCATTGCATGGAACTTGTGTGTGGTTTTCATCACCAAGTGGGAGATGTTGACTGGTGGTTATGAAGACCACCATTACAGTCAATGTGGTCAAATGAGGAAACGGACGACCGTTTCCTCTTTGGTTTAATGGCATTGATTCGTTGGAGTTAATGACCGGCGTTAATGAGGAGGAGCCGTTACTAGAGGTCGAGGGTAGTGGAGGTGTTGTAGCTCCACTATAAATAGACAAGAAAACAAAGAGAAGAGGATCATCGGAAAACATATCTTATTTCTTGAAATTCTCCACCTCGTCGGAGCTCCCATCCGACGACCTACAAGAGAATGATCAGGGCTGAAGGGGTGCGTAGGGCCGTAGATAGAGTAATGGGCATTCACGAAGAGGTAGAGGTCCACGGGGAAGAGGGTGAAGAGGCTTAAGTGATGGCTACAACTGCAGTGAAAAATGGAGGTTCTTTCCGCAGGGCAGCGAGCTGTTTTGTTCAAGACTTGACGACTACGTAGATGAGTTTTTTTTTTTTTGTTATCGAGGGGGGGGGGGAGGCGTGGCGAGTTTATACCATCTTCCAGCCACTGCCTGCATGTCCTAGGATTCGAACCCAGGACCTGTGGTGAGTTTGAAGTTCTCCCAGCCACTGTGACAATAAGACATTGTCTAGACTACGTAGATGAGTTGATAACAAAAAAAAAAAGACTACGTAGATGAGTTAAAAATTTAACCCAATGCACTTTTGCGTCCTGAAAAAGTTGAAGTTTTATTCCGTTAAAAGTTGAAGTCTTGTGCTTTTCTATTTCTTTATCGTGTTTGAGAAGGGCAGCATGAAAACTAGGAAAATTTGGAGATGCAGAATTCAATTTCAAACCTAGTTTTTGAATGATTTGTTTAGAATCTTCTTCTTCTTCTTCACGGTATATAAAAATAGGAATTGAGAAGGGAAAGATTCAATTACTTGTTGCTCGGTACAGAGATGGTAGAGAAGGGAAAAATCAGTTCTTACTTGTTTGGTGCTTCACCGTCTCTCTCTGTACTTCATTTTTTTCCCATGCAACTCATCTTGTTGTTATTCTTTACTGATCTGTCTCACTCTTCTTCCATCGTTTTTGTTGGGATTAAGAAGATGACTAGTTATGATTTTTCCAATTGTCCATTGTGACCAAAGGTATTTGTGTTTTAAATTTGAAAGATTAGTTATAATTTTAGAATAAGTTTTTGTGCCAGTCGCCTTTTTAAAACTATTATTAATTATCATTGTGAATATCCTTTTTATAACGAAAATTATGTCAATATTCTTTTAGACCAATAAATTGATGTGAATACCCTCTAGTTAGACTAAACCCTACCATCGTCAAATGTAGTTTTTTCTACCATTGAAAAGATTAATATACCCTTAACCTTTTCCTTAATATCTTACATTCTCTTCCTATATCCTCATTTATTCCTTCTCTTTGTCTTCTCCTTCCCATATGTTAGTGAGCACTTAAGGAGCAACAAGTTTTGTAGTAATCAGTGTTGAAGGGGTATAGAAGACAAAGGGTAAGTTAGTAATTTCAGTAAGTCTTGGTTAGAATTAATTTGTCTTGAGTTACAAATAGGTAATGGAAGCAAATAAACATAAACAACAGGCATATTCACAACATTTTATTGATATAAGGAGGATATTGACAAAATTTTCATTTTAAATAGGATATTGATGATATTAACATTTTTAAGAACAATATTGATGCACAAAATCCTTTTAGAATTTTTATTGTAATTGGTGAAGTGATTTCTATGTTGTAATTTTTTTAATATTGACCAAAGGCTTATTAGTGTTTCATATCAATAGCTAAAAGGTACTAAATCTTAAGGCCTTTTAATTGAAGCAGTTATAACTTAGTTGCAATGAAATTTTGACAAATATACTCTTGTAATATGCCTAAGATATTCTTGATTAAATGTTATGATGTGAAAACTAGTACCTACAACTATGTCAGTCAAAGGCAGTTTACAACCTTCATTTTGTAGAATATTTTATTAGAGAGCATATCCAATGCAATCATCATTAAGATATCCTTATATGAGACTACATCCTCTGTATTTATCATATTATGATCAATAGGAGTGGACATCCAAATCGCTCAAAATGATTAATCTAATCAAATTGAACCATTTTTAGTAGTTTAGTATTGTTTTTCAAATTCAGTAATTCAGTTCGACTTGAAATATCTCCAAATCGATTCATATGGTTTAGTTTGTGGCTTCAAAGACGGTTTAACCAAATCAAATAAAACTAATAGGTTATATATGTATATTAAATATTTAAATTTAATATTTATATGTATAATATACTAATATATTACATTATATGGTACCATTATATTAATATATCTAGCATACTTCGATTATATTTAATATATGTTTGCTACTTTAGAATTTTATATTGTGATAAGATTCCTCAAGATAATTTAATATTATGGTCAGGTCAATTGTTTTCCTAATGGATTTTTATATTCTACCAAAAAAAAAAGTATTGTTATTTATAAACTAGATTTGCATTTCAAGTTTTAATATTTGTATCATATTTCATTTTCTAGCATGATATGCAGTAGGAAGAAAAAAAAGTATCAACACCTTATTATTTTTATATATTTTATTAAATGGTTAAATCAAAAATCGAATTGAGCCAAATTGATTTTGAGTGATTCGGTTCGATTCAGTTACAATAAGTAAAATGATTCAGTTTAAAAATTATTGAAATTAACTCTTATGGTTTGATTTGAGATTTTACCTTAATCGAATCAAATTGAACAGTACCCAATACTAATTATGAATCTTTAAATTTCTATAGTACCATAAACCTTCTATTAAGAAAATCATCTGACTTTAGTTTCAAAATTTAAAAATCTAAAAAAAAAGGAAACATTGAATTATCAATTAACAATACATGACTCTCTTTCTCTCTCTCATGACGACTCTATTTCTCTCTCACCACATCTCTCTCTTTCATATGCTCTTGTCTCTCTTCCTCCTTCCCTCTGTCACTCACACACATGAGTGCACGCACACACACTTTCTCTCGCTTGCTCATTTGTTTCTCTTCTATTTCATCGAAGAGGTTATCATCGACACAACAAGGATGTCAAACAATGTATAGCAAGGAGGTCTTCGACAACGTAATAAGGAAGTCGACGACAACGATTTAGTAAGGAGGTCATTAGCAACATAACAAGGAAGTTAATGACAACAACGTAGCGAGAAGGTTGGCGACAACACATTAAAAGGTTGATGATGATGCACAATAAAGAGGTCGACACTAGCAATGCAATGAGAAGGTTGTTGTTTTGGTTCTACAGTTGTTACAAAGGATTCCCTAAGATTGATCATCATATTGTGGTGAAGGTCAATCAAATATTCTTGATGAGTTTTTTCAAAAAAATTTCAATTCATTCTCTTCCATGTGTGTGTGTTTGTATTTGGGTTATAATGATTCATATATGAATATTTTTTTAAGGCTTCAATGGCATTCTATGTGGTTGCTGGCTATGAATGTTGGTGGTATTTAAAATGATGTTGTTGGGTTTGGAAAGTAATTGATGAAGAAGATGAATTTAGTTTTCGTTTCAACAATTGATTTGGATTTATATATTTGGGATGTCAACGTAAATGAATGTCTATGTTAACTTCTTTTAATCTTTTAGTTACATTAAATGGTACTAAGGTTTTTCTCCATTTTTTATATGACTTTAAAATTTTCGTTTAGTGTTTGTTATTTATTTAATTTTAGTGTTCACCATTTAGTTTTAGTATTTGTCTTTTAATTTTAGTATTTGCATATTAAACTATACTAAAAAAAATGTGAAGTCAATTATATATATATATATATATATATACACATATATATATAATAGGATCCGTCCCTACTTAAGATAAGTAGGACCCTGAATATCTCAACTGTTGGATTTGAATTTTATAGTGGATCTACCTCCTTATTTAATGTAATTTCTTTAAATTATTGTCATTAAACTGGTAGTTACTGAAATGAAGATGGATGGTTAAGATTAACAACCCTACTTTTTTTAAGTAAGGTAGAAGTCTACCTGATCATTACTGTCTTTCTCCCTCTCTCTCTCTCTCTATATATATATATAGTTTTAGTGTTTGTCATTTAGTTTTAGTGTTCACTATTTAGTTTCAGTGTTTGCACATTACACAATAACAAAAATATGTGAAGACTATACCCTCACATTAGTACAAAATACATGAAAACATACTACTAATACTAAAAACACATGGAAATAATATAATTTCATTTCAAAGAATGATAGTGTAACATAAAAAAATGGAAATAAATTTCTAGAGGCCATGGAAACAGGGATTTTGTTTTTTAAAAGGAAAAAAGTTGTTAATGCAATTTCTATAAATATAATTTAATGATATTAATCTCACAAGATATGGAATGTGCTTAAAAGGTAGTTACCAAAAATGAAGGAAAATATCCTTTTTCGAAATGGAAGAGAGAACATTTCTCTCATGTTTTTTTTTGAAAAAAAAAAGAGATCTAAAATCATGTATGATAAAATACTATAAATCCACAGCAAAGAACAATGATGGTAGTGTTTGTGTTTGATTTTTGGAAACGAAAAAGGATTGACATAGTTTTTTCAAAAAAAGGAAAAAGAAAACTAATCCCACAATTATGTCACATTGTTTCAGGAAAGAACTAAAATATTGAAACTAGCTAAAACCAATCCAATAGATCTGTAGCTACCCATATAAAAATCAACACAAAAATGGGAAAACGTGGATGTTGGCAATCACTAATATATCCGAAATAAGTAAAATTGAAGGGAAATTAAAACAAGCAAAACCACGCCACATTTTTTAATGGTTTTAATATTTATTTGTCAGATAGAAATCCAATGACTTATATGAACTTTATCTCATTTTATCTATTATGAGGTAATTTAACATGCATAAGAAGTGATTCCTATTTGATAAAAAGCAAGAATTATGAAATACAAACTTAGCAAGCTCCACTCAAGCAGAAATTGGAGCAAATAAAGAAAATCCTGCTACCTAATAGCTTACGTTAACAAATGCCTCAACAATATCTGCCTGATGGAGATCAAGATGCCTGTTTACTCAGTTACGAACCATGTTTGACACAAGATTTTCCTGTTGCTGCACTCAGCCTTCACATGACTAGTGTGGTAACTTTCAATAGCTATCACATTCCCTGATCTTAGTAATCCAATAGCTTTCCCGTATAAAGGAATCCCATTCTTTGAAAAGCATCCTGCCACCTCCAATACATGTACTCAAACAGACTTTCTGCGATACTTCAGATATTAAGATATCAATGGAGTCCGCGCCCATTGTATCGGCAACTCCCACTGGAACAATCACTATCTCGTCTACTCTTGGAACGTGGAGCATACTCACGGCTGCTTTGGTAATCTCCTGAATTTTGTCTGCCAGCATTCAGTGGCCAGCTGGCAGTCTCCGTAAAGCCGTATTCACCACTCTGTGTTGTGGAGTTATCGAATTCCTCTGTGTAGGTTCTATCGGAGCTATAGCTACAGCTACCAAATGCCATTCTACGGAATTGTTGGATGTCAGAAGAGTATTGTCTAGAATCAAATGCAGTGCTCTGGCCAAATTTAACCCCGTTGGACAGATCTGGTAGATGCCCGTCGTAGTCCAATGCTCTCAGCACCTGGACATTGTTTACAATTTAAAATGAAACTTATCTCTCTTAAAATAAAAAAAATGCATATAAATCCATGGATTAAGATCATTGACTGGAAGATGAACGCTGAGGTATTTGACATGTACCATATCCAGCAATGGTAATTCCAGCAAAAACAATATTTTCTGCAAAGCTAAATAAACGTACAGAAAAGATCTATCCTGTTTCTCATCTCTAAGATTTAATTAAAATTTAAAATAGCATCGGCATTGGGCACATACATACTCAAGCAGGTATTGGATTAATACGAAAATTTTTAGTTATGGGTAGAGTGTGTGAGTGCCTGCAGCTTAAAAACTTAAAATAAAAAAATAATAAAAAATAAAACTCAGGCCCCTCCAATTTTATGTGAGGGGAGTGTGCTGAAAACTCCCTTGGATTAATATTAAGAAACTCATTTATTAATTGAAGTACAAAAACTAGCTGCTAATTCCAATAAGTTTATGACAAAGAAGCTTCCATTATTACAAGAATACGAAATTGTGACTGCACCATTGTTGACGATTTCCTCACGTCTTGACAAAATATACATGCACATGTTTTCTTCAAAGATGAAAATATATGCCAAGGATTTTTCATGTTAATCATAAAAATGAATAAATTTAAGAGTATTGTCACCTGGGCCATGCGAGGTCGCTTGGGACCAGAGTGCCGAACACATGCAGCAGCTGCTTCCATCATTTTGAACATCTCACTTTTCACATAATTATTCTCGAGGCGTGGATCAACCACTTCTTCAAAATTCCAAGATTCAAGAGCATGATTCAGACGAGGTCGGGCCTACGGAAATTAGAAGACATAGCCCCTTAAAAACACAATCATTACTGAAGTAGAACATAAAAACAACCTACAAACATAAAGAGATGCTCGGAAGGCTGTTGGCATAACTAGGATTTCCGTCTGCACTTTCTATCCTTTTTCAGCAAAACATAGAAACTAAAAGTACTTGACACTGTTGGCATGGCTGAAGGTGATGAAAAATGTTTCAAGCTTGGTCCTTGAAAAACTGAATGTTAGCAAGGATTTGGATTGCTGGATTTAGACAGAGAATAAAGAAGTCATGGCTTTAATGAGATTTAAAGCATACAGCTAGAGTTACGATCAAGGAAAATGTCAATCATTCTAAAGTAAATGGACGACATGCAATTTAAGATACTCTTTTTTTGAGTGGTAGACAAATTTTTTTTTATTGAAACCATTTTTAGAGGATACAAAAAAAAATTTGTGTGGTCGCAATTTAAGATATTTAGTGCTAGTTGCTGGTTGGGGATGGCAGAACAGTCTCTCTGGTTGAGTTTATTCTCTCTTTTTTTGGCATCATCTAGAAGGGGTGCATAAAAGAAATTCTTTCCATTGAAGCCTCTATTGTGACGATGGCACAACAGGTTGCTCCACTGTGACCGGTAAACCAGGGTTTTAGTAACAGAAACAACCTCTTCCCATTCAGGGTAATGCTGCGTACATTTGATCATCCACTGGGTGTGCCCTTTTTAGTTGAAGCCTACAATTGTAGCTCATATACTCATTTGAATCCCATTTAGCTCTTTATTCGATTGCTTCTTTTGTAAGAGTTACAAGCTCATCTCCTTTTCACTAATAGTTCTACTGAGAAGTACTTTCTTACCTGCTAACCCAGATCTTTTTTGATTGGAAACCATTCATGAGATTATATTCAAGCCTATAAAGTGAGTGGGTGGTGTTTTCATTCTACAATTCTACTCTTCTAGTTGTGAGTATTTTTAAATTCCTAGAAACTTGAAAATTTCGTCTCATTATGCACTAAGTGCATTTTTCATGAAACAAAAAAATGTCTGAATGTGTACAAGAACTTTACATGTGAACTACTTCATGAATTCAGTGCATGCTCTCATATCAGAAGTTCCATATATTCATGGTTTAAGAAGCATTTTTTAAAAATTTGTTAAGATGGATATGTTACTACAGCATTTCAGTACACAATTCATGTCCTTATTTTCCGTAAGGCCGATAAAATTCTAAACATCAAAGTTTTATTGATTATTTCTGCAAACTGATAAGATTTGGTTTGAATTTTATTTTGTCATTTTCTTGTAAAAATTTAGCAAACTGAATAAATATGTGCAAACATATTAGATTTTTCATTAAATCTTTATTCTGATTATTGTTTAGTTAAACTTTCAAATTTTTGGCTAGAATATCCAGTATTCATTTATAATATGTGAAAAGAAAAATATTTCGGAGGTTTTCACATGTAAAACACCTAGAATCTCTTATATTACGAAAATACCATCCAAAATTCCAAAATATCACTTGTACCATCTATTCCTAAATTATCTATCACATATGCCAACACTGTCAGATATGTTTTAAATCTCAACAATGATGATGAGCTAAAAGCTAACACAAAGCCCAGAAAGCCTAACCTGCCTCTACTCTACCGCTCTATCTTACACAACTACCTCCCTCTACTTTTCCTATAAACCCACAAATCCATGAAATCCTATCTGATCACTAACGTCTCCCATTTGGATCGGATCCCAATACCTATCTCCACCCACTTACAACAGATCACCTTCAACATAATCCACAAACTCAGTCTACAGCCACTTGGTCTAGTGGTGAAGTCTCTTTGTGGATGTACGAGAGTCGGGAGTTCAACTCCCATGGACATCATACATATTATATCACTTGGTGATGATTTCTCATAGTCAAGTGTTTGAGTGTAATATATATTAATAACCGTTTACCAAAAAAACATAATCCACAAGCTCCTCCTCAAGCAATGGCTCAAAAAATGCGACCTTATTGGAGTGAAAAGGCATATGATAAGGGTGATGAAGAGGGAATTGGAGGACGTGATGGAGAGTCAAAGAAGAAGGGAGTGGTTTTTTATTGAAGAAGAAGGGAGATCAAGATGAAGGAGATGTGTTGGGTTCTTGTTTTGTTCTCGCTAGGAAGAAGGTGAAGGAGAAGGTGAAAAGGGCAAGACAGACAATCTATTTAAAAACTAACGGCCTTAGGAGTATTTCGTTATTTCTGACTTTGGGACTAATGTCGTTAAATTCGATGGCATAGGTGATAGATAATTTAAGGATGGATGGTATAGGTGATAATTTGGAATTTTATGGTATTTGTGTAATACAGGCAATTTTGGATGGTATACAAGTAAAATAGCAAATATTATGCACAGGTTGAACAAATGAAAGAGTGAAAATAATGAGTATATTTCAACATCTATGCTACTTCTATCGGTAACATGCTCTTATTGTAGAATGAGTTCTTGATTCTGATTCCAATGTTGCACGACATTACTTTTTAATATCTGTGTGATCTTCAGTTTCGCTCTCTCCCACATCTGATATTTCCTTTCAGTTTCCATAATTGTTTTTCTCTGTTTGTGAATCTAATTTAAAGTTTACAATCTACAAGCAAGTAAAATGGAAAAGTTAGTGCAAAATAATAAACTAGAGGGATAACAAGGCAGACTTTTCACAAGTCAAAAACTAAAACATGATCAGGATTCACTCAGGCTTTTATCATTTTCTAAAGGACTCCTGGGGAGACGATAGTGGTTAGTATAATGTTGGTATTAATATTGCTATAGGACATGTAACAAACTTCAATAAAAAACCACCATAATGATAGTCTCAAATAAAACATGTAGTCTAACAATTCATTCATGTATTTCAATACCAATTGCTTGTGTGGGTATCTAAAGTAAGATTGTCTCTAGCTATGCAATAATGCAAATAATATAATGCAGAAAAGAGTATGGCAAATGCAAGCAGTGTTCTTCCAAAGTATATTAGAAAAATATTTTTTAGATGCCTCCAACATAGATAAATAATGTTACGGAGGCATGTAAAGAAATTATTCCCTCGATACGACATACCCATTCAACTAAGCTTTCTTCACCCAAGGGTTGAGAAGGATCAACAGGTTTCCGTCCAGTGATAAGCTCTAGAAGCACAACTCCAAATGAAAAGACATCAGATCTATCAGTTAACTTTCCACTAGATGCATATTCTGGTGCCATATAGCTGGAGAGAAACAGTTAATGTTATTTGACTGATGATTTGTTTCCGTAAGCATTTGAGCTTAGAATCAAAAGGAAAGAAGATAAATAACCAAAAAAAACATCACTAGTTAAAATTAGATACTTTTCCTGAGTGTACTGATCACATACCCAAATGTCCCCATTACTCGAGTCGACACATGAGTATTGATATCATTTGAGAGTTTTGCAAGCCCAAAATCTGCAACCTGCACTTTAAAAGGTATCTACTTAGATACGCTGCATAAAATACATAACATTGACAAAATAAACATAAGGAAGTGTGATAATGGTTGTTCATGCCTGTGCTTCAAAAGAGTCATCCAATAGTATATTAGCAGATTTAATATCCCTGTGGATGATACGAGGATGGCCTGAAGAAAACAGAAAATATCAATATGTGACTGATAGTTCTAATTTGCAACTGCTGCAATGTTGACGAGAAATCGTACTTACAATCTTCATGTAGATATGCTAATCCACGACCAGAACCAATAGCAATTTTGACTCTTTTTGGCCAGTCCATTACTGGAAGACCTTTCCCTGAAGAAAAGGCATCTTAGTTGTGTTAACATTTATACATAATAGACACCTGCTTTCACACTATGTGTTTTCACATTCCATTCCACAAGCCTAATCACCAAATTACCATGCAAATGATGTTCCAGAGTTTTATTTGGAACAAATTCATAAACAAGTGACCGATGTTGTTCAGATATGCAGTAACCAACCAGAGAGACCAAATGGCGATGGTGAACACGGCTAATGATCTCAACTTCTGCTCTGAACTCTCTTTCCCCTTGTCCACTACCAGCCTTGAGCTGCTTAACTGCCACTACTCTACCATCTGTCAACCAACCCTTATAAACGCATCCAAATCCACCCTCACCAAGAAGATTTTGCCGAGCGAATCCTTGTGTTATTTCTGCTATTTCCTCCAAAGTGAAATATGACTTAGAATTTCCCAACATGACTGACTCAGGAGTCCCTGAGTAAGACTGACAATCTACCTGACTTCCAAACATTCCAGTAGAAGAAGGAAAAGGTGATGGCTTATAGGCACTCTCTGTTTCAAACTGTGTAGAGTTCGTCATATTTGCTTGCCTGTAGTAATATCCATCTAAAAAACCCAACAATAAGAATAACATATGCACAAGGAATTAATCTTCAAATGACTAGAATAAGTTCTTACCTGATTTAACTGAGTAACTACTTGGTGGTTTGTAGTGCACTGCCAAGCCTTCTGACCTTTTTCTCTTCTTCCTTGCGACTAAAAAACAGATAGCAAACAGACCGACAAAAACTCCCACAACCGCCATTCCAATAGCAGCATGTCTAAAATTGCTACTTGAAATGAAGGATTCTTTGGATGCTGGGGTATCAGATGCTGAGCCAGATTGTCTTGGAGGTGTTAAGGATTGGGTGTTATTAGTTGGTCTCTCCTTTGGAGGAGTGGAAGGGGATGGATTCTCGGAACCGACGGGAGTAAGTAACGGGTCAGTTACTGGAGACGAAGACTCGGGTGAAGTGGGAGTAGGGAGAGAGGGGGCTGGAGTACCAGGAACTGGAGAGTCTATAGTTTCAGCAGGTGGAGTTGGAGGACCCGGTATAGGAGGAGATGGTATAATTGGCGAAGAATCTAACGAAGTGGGAGGAGGAGACGAAGGAATTACGGGTGAAGAGGACTTAGATGGAGGGGGTGCCAAGCGACCTGATGGATTAGTTGGAGGGGAATGGGGCTGAGGATCTGGTTTGCCACTTGGTGGAGAAGGCGATGAAGGCTGTGGAGGTGACAAAGTCGGAGAGCTATTCGATTCCGGGGAGGGAGGTGGAACGGCTTGTTTAGGTGGAGGTGGGCTAAGAGATGGCGTAACCTCCTGTGGAGGTGCAGGTGGAGATTGACTGGGTGGTGGCTCATTGGGCTCTTCTGAGCTAGGGGGTGGTTCCAACTTGGGATTTGGAACCGGTGGAGTTGGAGGTGAAGGTGGTGGCTGGACAACGGTGGGAGGTGGAGGAGATTCGGTACTTTCAGGAGGTGGAGCTTGAACTTCAGGAGATGGAGGAGAAGGGGGTGGCTCACCTAAAGTTTCATTTGCTGATGGGATAGCTGGGAGTGGGGGTAACAATTCTGGAATCTCCATTTTGTAAATATTCTTCCTTTATCAGATGGGTGGATCCAAAACATGCATACAAATCATAGAAATCCAGAATCGATCTAATGATCGATATTTTCCGAGCTTCTACAATGCAACAGGAACAAGTCGAAGTAGAGGATTTTCTTTCAAAGAGATTTTGAGATCCCTTGTCCTACAATCAACGAACAACAATGCTAAACTACAGAAATGGATCTTTCTCTGTCTCAGGGAACTTGAGATGTCAACAAACTCCCTTCTATTCACAAGTCCAGAGGCAAACAAAAATGCAGCAAGCAGAAATTGCATTCACATGACAGGAAAAACAAAATTCAAAATCTTAAGAACGACATCACGAAAAATGGGCATTACCGAGCCGAAAAGTGAGAGCAGGTCCACACCGGGCATCGTCCTTTTTTCCCTTCTGTTTCCCGAAAAACAAGCCGCATTTTCCAAAATCCCCGCTTTCGAGTCCGCCATTGACGGCCACAAGCTGAGATTGATCGGTCCGGAGAGAAACCTAAAAATAGCCATGGAGAACGACCGAGATAACTCTCGAAACCCTAGAAATCGCCGTAGTAGGAACAAGTGAGGAGCCGAGCCTTCTATCTTTCGATCTTCTTTTCAGCTTTACCGTTTGTGGCAGTTGATTGCAGTTTGATGCGAGCTCGGGTTTTCGGAATTTTTGCATAAGCACACCTGTGTTTATTTAATTATGAATGATTCCCTTATGTGTTTTTTTTCTGAAATGATGGATAAATTGTGGGGCTAATGAGTCCACCAATCATTGTTCAGCACTCCGATCCTCTCTAAACAAGCTTGCAGAGAAATCCTACAAAACCTTGGGTACTCTAATAAAAATATATTTATAACCTTACCTGCTCTTTAAAAATAGAATAAGAAAAATAAGAATAAGTAAAAAGTGATATTAGTATTATGATGGTATTAATATTCAGTTTGAGAGTGATTTTCTTTTAAAGGTGAATAAATGTATATAGGGAGATATTCTGATTTGGATGAAAAGTGGAATAAATATTGGAATAAGTGGAAAATATGTAGAATAATAATAATCAACTTGATTATTAATATATATATCTAGTTTAAAATATATATACATTATATCATATATGTATTAATTTTTAGATAAAAAATAAACACAACGTATACATACATGTATGAGAATAACTCAGGGGAGTAACTTTATTCCACCTTTTCTGCAGAATAACTACTCTAGAATAAGTAAATCAGGATAGGAATTACTATTTCACTTTTATTTTATATTTTGACTTGTCAAATGGAATTACTATCCCAATTCTACCTTTATTCTGTTATTATTCCCACATCCTAACATGAGCTTAAATTTTCTACCAAATGGTAGATGAGATCACTCAATGTAATCTCACATGCCACATTATACTTGTGTTAAGAATACAACTTTGGTTGGCTTTTTTAGCTTTGAGGACAAAAATTACTATTAATAGTAATCTCAAAATAATCTCAGATTTTTACAAAACATGATTATTTGTTTAGAAAACCATCTCCAAATAATCCATATCATTTCAAGCACACTACTTTTTTGAAAATCTTCAATTCATAGATTTTTTTTTAACAAACAGACCCAATGATGTGTCCAAAATCTAAGGATGTCACATATCATGACTTATTGAAAATTAATTAGTATATTAATAATAGTGGAGATAAATATGGATATGAGAACTAGAAAAAGAAAATAAGAAAATCACATCATTTCTCTTTATGTAATTTCAATACAAATATATATTAGTTTTAATTCTAAATAATTTATTTTTTTAAGAAATCAAAATAGAGAATAAATTTGCAATTTTGTTATTTTCTTTTTAATTCTCACAATAACAAATTTGTCTCCATTACTATTAATATACCAATTGATTTTTAATAAATCATGACACACAGTGACTTTGGATATTGACAAAGGTGCATCATCATTTTGGAAATAGGTACCTATTTTTATTTTTTTTTAACAATAGATTCCTCGATTCTTTAAAGGAAATCAATGATTTTACAAAGACTTTCGTGTCGTACATCACTTTGTATCTTTTTTTTTTTTTAGTTATCGGTTTAGATTTTGAATACCCTTGGATTCAAGCTTGGGGGCGTGGCGAGTTTTTACATCAGTTTGTATCTTAGAAAAGAAATTCTATTCCGACTACATGTTAAATGCTCAATATTGTACTTCATTCCTCTGCATCAAAATAGGCCAACACGTCATCACGTCGACTTGTTCAATGAAAAAAGAATCGGTGCTTCAGTTTATAAACACAAGAAGAAGAAGAAGGGCACTAACTTGTCACCTACCAAGTTCCAAAAAAATAAAATTTACTACCTATTGATCTGATAGGTTACTGATGTTGTTTTTTTTTTTTTTGTTAATAGTTGAGATAGATATATATTTCTTCGGCGTTAATGCCAGATAAGAAATACAAGGATGTCCAAAAAATATTACAATTCCAGAGACTCTAAGGCCAGCAAAATAACCCAAATGATATGAAGTGTTTCAAATACTTCTATCTCCCAAAATGAATCAAAACTGGTATACCTAAGTATAAAGTCCAAAAAATAAAATCGAAGAATAGGGTCAGCAATGCTGGTCAATCCAGCATGAAATCTTAGGCAGCCTCTCCTTGTGGTGCAGAAGGAGATGGAAGAGAGGGAGGTGCCTCAGATTGAGAAGCCATAGCTGCAACGAAATGCTGCATGTCCTCTTTCTCAAAACCTGTAACCAAATTATCAACCCAAAATAACATGAAGAATAAAATGTCAGAGATAACTTCATCAGCAGATTTGCATTTAGCACGGAAGATTCTGTTATTTCTCTCCCTCCAAATCATCCAGAGGATGCTCTGGAGAAGCATTGCCCATCCATTAAAAGGCAGGTAATGTTTAAGGTCAGGATATGCAAGAAAAAGCTCTGGGACTGAATAGAATCCAGGGAACAGATGAGAGTTCACAAAGAAACTCCAGATCTTTCTTGCAA
>JAMKQA010056619.1:0-15403 GCA_024699735.1 Posidonia australis | reverse complement strand
ATAAATTTAAGACAATTTAATCTTGCATTAAAATGCAAACTTCTGTGGCAACTTCTATCCAATTCTTACTCTTTGAAGTGGAAAGAGGTTATCAAAGCTAAGTTTTTTGCCAGAAAGGGACCAAGTGCTATTCTCAATGTCTCCAACAGCAGATCCTCCCCATTATGGCTAGAAATAAAAAATTGTTTTGAGATAATCAGTGGATTTTCATCATTCCAAGTTAATAATGGTAGAAGTACAGTTTTCTGGGAAAATAGATGGTGGAATGGAGAAAAGTTAAAATATGTTTTACCAGATTTATATAATTTGGCAAAGTTCAAGCATGCTTCTGTTAAAAAAAAATTTGAATTCTGTGCTGTTAACCTTGCTAGAATTTTTCCCAGAAATATGTACCATGCTGTAGCTGACTCTTTGCAATTTCAATATCAGAGTTTCTTACATATTCTCAATAATACCATATTATCAGAGGAAGAGGATAGTCTTGTTTGGAATCTTAACTCTAAAGACTTCACTGTAAAGTCTTGCTATGAAATGTTAAATGATGGGGGTTGCAAATTTAAATTTATTAAAGAAGTTTGGAATTGCTGGGTTCCTCTTAGAGTTAAACTATTTTCCTGGTTAGTTATTACTAACAAAATAATGACAAAAGATAATCTTTCTAGAAAGGGCTGGGTAGGACCAGATCTATGCATTTTTTGCAAACAGAATAAAGAGATTGTTACTCACCTTTTTTTATTTTGCCCCTTCACTTATACTATATGGTCTGCTTTTACTTTTGGACGCATGTATCCTGCTATATTTGCTATTGATGATTTATTTGTCTACCCCCCTGTGTTTAAATTTTACACAACTTTACAAGGATCTCACTCCTTTGTTCAGACTTTTCTGTGGTCTATATGGAAAGAAAGAAATAATAGAGTATTCAAGGGTACTTGCAAAAATAATATCATACTTATAAATGATATCATTTCTATGTTTCATTGTTGGTTAGAATGTTTGGACACAGGATTTGAAAAGATTGATATTCTACATTCGTTGTCCACATTCAAACAAAAAAAAGAATAAGAGCATGACCCATTGGCCCCATCAACTCCCCAGCAAGGCAGGGACAACAATGTTTCTACCCCTGTCCACATGGAAGAGAATCTCACAAGTTGATTAACAATTTGTTACTCGTATTTTCACATACTGACTATTAACTTGTAATATGAAATACTTTAAACTCTTTAATTTCTGTGGATTCCTGGATCCCATGTAACAAAAACAATTTCCCAGTGATATCTTATGCAAAAACTATTCTGAAAGTTTGCGATGGCATATTTCTGAAACTGCGGCTGAGGGTCCCATTGTAGGCTATAGGTGTACCTAGCGCCACCAAATTTTTTTAGCAGGAGATTCTAATCGACACTTTTAGATAATGTTAAGAGTTGACTATAGCACATACTCAACTTGGATTCAAAACTTAAAAAAAATACAAATCAAAAGATTTCATCTGATTGGCAAGCTATTTTATCCTCCTCCTGTGCTTTGCTAACAATTCAGACAAAATTAGAACCCAACCTCTCTGTTTCACACAGGATTAGGCTCTCATCAAGCACGTCATTAGAATCTGGAAGTAGCATCACATGGCATTACCGTATACTGAGCTTATAGAACGCGCAAAAAAGGAACAAAACGATTAGAAACCTTTCCTAAACTAAGCAAGGAAGAATATAGAAATGAAAGGAAACAGATTATAACAGCAATCTTGTGAATCATTGTTTGTGTTGTCTGAAACTCCCTCAAGCAGATATTAGATAACAGCCAGGACTGAACAAAATGAGCTTGAGGCAGGACCGTAATTCCAAATTTTACAGGGTTATTTGACTTTATCCAGAACAGAGCTTTTCGAGAGCCATATTTTCATCTCCATTTACACTTTCCAATGTGGTTCTCACCAAGTTCTCAGGGAAGCCCATCTCTACAAGTTTCAGCACCTGAGTTTGAATTATAGTAGTGGAGTCAATACAAATAATCATAAGATCATAGTCGCACTTCAGAAGTATCTGTAAATTTCTGTGCCATGTTTCTCTACCTTCTCTTCAGTTCCAATAGAAGTCCTCTTGGCAAAGGCTTCTGTCCAATACTGGGCTGTGGCGACAAATGTAGGATGTTGGCGCAGATACTAGAGAAATTAAAAGTGAGTCAATACTTCCAGAAATAATTACTACAGATAATTTCCTCTGAAAGCAACAATGAGAAGCATGAATGTTAGTACTCAGACCTGCTGAGCAACCACAGCATCTTGGGGATCATCTGGTTCAGGTGCCGAAAGCAGAGCTTGCAGTGAGAGCAAGGCTGTTTTAAGTGTGAGGGCAGGGCTCCATTGATCTTTCAAGATATCAAGGCAGATTGCACCATTCTGACTGCTGATGTTAGGGTGCCTTCAAAGAGGAATGCCAAAAGATATGAAAATAGCAGACCAGGAAGAACAGTTGTTTTCTATTCTGGTGAAGAAAGAGAAAAAATTACAACAACCTACAGAACACAGTCATCAATCTAGATGGAGCGACACGCTTATATATAGATTGACCTTAAATTGTATGCTACTAGGTGCAAATGGATAAACGAAACAACATTGATTGTCACAAAATAACATAGAAGACATTTAAGGACATAAACTAGAAAACATATAGCTATTACTACCACTAACTATAATCGACAGACCAAGCAGAATAAGAAACATAATTGTTTGGGAACAAGATACCAGCACATCAAGGCATGACCAAAGACTAAAGAGGAATTGATTACACCAGAAAAATATTGGTTCTTTGAACACTAATTTAGCAATCTCTATAAAAAGGAAACCTGTCTTGCTCAATATATGTAGAACCAAGTTCAACACTGATAATGACATCTTAAACCAACAGAGGTAGACATAAAAATAGGACAATAATCTTAGCAATAGATTCATATAGCACCCATTAAGGCCCACCTAAATAGAAGGCCAGTGTGGTCATTGCATCAAGGTTGTCCCAAGGAAAAACCCATGCTATAGAGACATAACTCGCTTCAAACATATGAATTCATCAGACATCAGCATTTTAAAACTTCCTAGATCAGCATCACTCTATACGTGGCTAAGTTGCACAACATCTGAGGTACACAAATAAACAGTATTATGTTCACAGCAAATCCCATATGGCTACTTTCTGATATTATATAGTCAACTAACCATTAGCTTGCTTATGATTTTTGTTTTCTGTAACTCCACTTAGTTAAAATAAACCTTTCATTGAAAGAGTACAATTAAATTTGTCCTAAGCTGAAACTACTCTAGTGAAGATTGCGGTGCATATGACTGTTAATAACAAATTCAATAAATTGCTTAAGATGATGTATGTTTTCTTCATCCAAAGAATTATATAGAGTTTAAGGAGTATGAAACCAGAATAAATTTAGTGGTATAACCTATGCCCCAACCCCAGCTCACAATCACACCAAAAGAAATAAGGAACACTACTAGTACAGTAAGTAATAAAGTTTTGTACTTTTGTGGTATATTCTATCACGACTCCAACCTCACATGAAAAAAGGCCACTATAAAATAGACCTGTCAAACAGATCATGTCATGTATAAACATGTGTACTATATGTATATATGAAACCTAAATACGATCTATTTAATTATCGTATACTTAATACCAAAACTAAACACAAATTATCTATTAACATGTATACACGACACGACCTATTAAATACACATTTAAATGAATCGTGTCGTTTTGACACAATAACAACTTATTTGACACGAGTACATGTTTACATATTTATTACACGAGTATACATTTATTACACAATTACACGTTTAATATACGTTTAACATTTACACATTTTGTACACGTAGTTGAAGTTAATAGAAAAATAATGTAAATCCATATTGAGTGTACTTGTAACTTATAATGTTATACTTACATAGTTAATTAGTTATATTGTATTATTGTTATAACATAAGTACATAACTTATAATAGTGTATTAGTGTCAGTATTACTGAATTTGATGTAATAGTGCACTACAATATAAGTGTGTTACAATATTAGTGTAATAGTGTAGTCAAGTTAAATCTATTAAATAATGATAAATAATTACTAATATAAAACATGTACTTAACATAAATTAAATAGGTAGTCATGTACTATGTATACGATTAAGTAACGTGTACTTATCGGATTTTTTTACTTTAGACATGAAAACAACATGTTTAATGTAAATACACGAAATACGATAAGAGTAAACCCAAATACGTTATATTGTGTCGTGGTTGTCTAATTATCGTGTCATGGCAGAAATTGATAGTTCTACTATGAGAATAGTATGTAAATCAAGTGGTCATACTGACAAGGTATACACAGGCAGCTATTCCAGACTAAAGAAAGACTAACAGAATGATAGTCTATGCACATGGCATTCATATAATCAAGGTACCATTTTCCCATATAAGATTTACTTAAAATATTTACTATTACGTTTTCATTGGCATTTGATAACAAAAGAAAAATGACAACAAATTAATACTGAAACTTGTTGTAGTCCTTATTTTACTTATGCCCAAACTACAATTCTGTTCTAAGTTGTAGTCAAAGTTGCAATGAAGCACATAAAAATGCAAATAATTTTTCCCAATATATAGTAGGCACTTACTGATTGTCTTGATTGCATTAAGATGATCTAATACCCATATAGAGAATTAGAGATACGGTACACATCAAAAACCCCTGAGTCCAGGATATTACTGTTAAATATGCTATTAGTTATGTATATGGGTTAAATAAGTTATTGGATATCCATATAGTTCGAGTCCCCTATATATATATATAATCCTTCTCATAATAATGAATAAGTTTTCATTCTTTACCCTAATCTAACATGGAATTGAGAGCTTAGGTTCAATAGCAAAACTTTAACCCTAACCCACCCTTTTCTCCTCTCTCCCTCCCCCCACTGAGAGGCACCCGTGCCTCACCCACAACCTTTGGCGTCGTCACCCTCAACCAATAGCAAAACCCTAACCCTAACCTACCCTTTCTTCCTCTCTCCCTCCCTCCACCGAGAGGAACCCACACCTCACCCACAACCACTAATGCCGTCACCCACAACCAACGCAAGTCCCATCACATACTAGCCTTCCCCCTCCCTCCGATCACCTCTTCCCACTCCATCAACTTCTCCTTTCCCCTCCAATGGCTCCTACAACCTCTATTGTCTATCAGACATGCATTTTTAGGCTGACATGTGTCATGTTTCTCCATGTACCTGATGTAGGGTTCTTTAATTGCCCTATTTTGTGCTTGTTTCTCGTGTTTTTGGCCTAACCACACTTTGATAACATTGGTTACCTTGTCCATGTGCTTATGGTGCAATAGTTCTACATCTGTTTGATTCTACTAGTTGGTAATGTCCTTCTTTCATGATATATGTATCAAAAATCTCACTAGAACCTCAATCAAGTTGGATGGAAAGAACTAATTACTATAGTCTCAAGCCTTTGAGACCTTCCTTAGTACACATCAAAAGATTCATCGTATAACTTATGATCCTCTTGATGTGACAGATGCTGTGTATGAAGATTGGCTCACTGATGATTGTATTGTGATCTCATGGTTGGTAAACTACTCAGGTAGTAGTATTGTCTGGAGTGTAATGATGCTTAAACCAACAAAGAAAGTTTGGAACACATTGCCAAGTACCTATGAGAATGAGAAAAACATTGCTCGTGTCTATCAAATTTATGAGCACCTCTTCACTTATTGGCAGGGGGATCGTTCTATTCAGATTTTTTACACTTCTCTTTGTGCATTGCTTGATAAATTGGAAATTTATCAATCCTTTATCGCTGATATCTCAATAATGAAGGAGTACTATGAAAAATTGGCAGTGACTATTTTTCTAGCAAGCCTTAATTCAGAACTTGTGAAAGAGCTTGTTTCATCGATTTGTGAGTAGATTCTTGGGATCGAGACAATTCCATCGTTATTGTCTATCTTTTCTCGAGTTTCGAGGATCTCCATTGCTAACCAACTACCAATCAAAATAAATCTGTGATGGCTACCTCTACCTGAGGGCGTAGTCATGATACTCACAAATGTGAACATTGTGGTAGGACCAACCACACATCGAATAAGTGCTGGAACAAGTTTAGTAGACCACAATAGACTCAACATGTTGCTACAAAGACATGGTCTAGTGATCAGCCTTCACAGATAGTGACCATATTACAAGCGGATTGTGATAAGTTCCTTCCGTTGCAAGTCAACTAATCCTCTGCCACTTTAACACATGTTACTACATCAAGTACCAATGACTCGTTAGTTTCTAAGAACAGTTCCTAGATAATAGATTCTAGTGCATCTTCACATATGCCAGGTACTCATGATCTTTTCACTTGTCTCTTTCAATTGTTTGATATCCATTCTGTGACCATTGTCGATGGTCGCCACTGTTACTTGTTTAGGAAAGGATAGTTCAAACCTCTTCCCAAATAACCCTTCGCAAAGTCCTTTATGTATCAGACTTTCTCATTAATTTACTTTCCATAAGTACCATAACCAAACAATTATAATACTTTGTGACCTTTTTTCCTTTCCATTGCACCTTTTAGGATTTACAGATAGGACAGAGGATTCGTTTGAACCATTAGCATGAACATGATGTGTACCTATTGGTTTGTGATGAAATACCTCGAGGGTTGACATCTCTAACTTCCATGGTAGAGTCTTCACTCTTGTGGCACTGCCGTCTTGGTCATTTATCTCATCGCAAGCTTCAACAGGCTTTTCCTTGAATCTTTGTTGGATCTTTTGATTGTGAATCGTGTCAATTGGGTATCATTGTACTACCTACAGGTGTTCATCTCTTACTACTGGTCAAAGTTTGTTGAGTTAGTTCACAATGATATTTAAAGCTCTACTCGTGTCTCATCTATATCTAGTTATAGATATTACATTGTTTTTATTGATGACTTTTCGATTGTCTTGAGTATATCAAAAAAAATTTGTTGAAATAATTAACTAATTTTCTGTTACTCTCAAAATATTTCGTACTGATAATGTCTTAACGTTAAGGGTGTATATAGGTCAAAGTTGACCCGAAAACTGAACCAATCTGACCCATATGGGTTAAGTAGATTTAGTATTTTGTATTATAGGTTGGATATGGATAAAAAAAAACTCAAATCCAAACTTTCTAGGTTAGGTATAGACTCCAGGGACAACTTACCCAACCCAATCCGAAACTTGAAGGTATATATATATATATTTATTTATTTTTATAAATACATATTATATATATAATTATTTATTTATAAAATCCTAATCTTTTCTCTCTACAACTCCATCTCTTATTCTCTTTACGCAATCTTCCCCCACCCATCCGTTGTCTGCTCCATCTTGACATTTTGTGATCTCTTCCTACCCCATCTTATGATTTTATCTCCTCCTCTCCCTATTGCATTTTGTTATAAATTATTTATAAACTCGAGAATGATAATTTATATTATTCAATAAATGACAATAAATCATGTTTTTGTCTATATCATAATCAGATTGTTCATCTTTTTATGTTTGTTATTAGTAGTGTATATTTTTATACAATTTGTTATAAATGTAATCTTTAGTTCTTAATAAATACACATAAAATCCAAAAACTAACCCAACCTGATCCGACCTAAACCAAAATTTGTGGGTTGAGTTGGATTGGATCTAAGCTATGGTTGGGTTGGGTATGGATTTAAAATTATTTACCCAAACAATTTGAATTGGGTTATAGGTTCATCCTTAACCCTACTCAACATGACCCATGTACACCCCTACTTAGAGTTATCCAAACTAATCTTCAACATTATTATGCCTCTTTCGGTATTCTTCGTGAGACCTCCTATGCTAAAACATCTTAATAGAATAGTGTAACAGAACACAAACATCAACACATCCTCGATGTGACCTGTACCATTATGTTGCAGATGGCAGTTCCTAAATGTTTGTGGTTAGATGCTGTTATTACTACCTCTTATCTCGTTAATAGGATGCCATCTGCTCCTCTGATGGTGAAACATCTCTTAAACGTGTCTTTGTTGGATATTCATGGACTCAAAAGAGATATAAGTGTTATCATCCTCTTACTTATCGGTACATTATCTCACCGATATTACCTTCTTTGAGTTCTAACTTTTTTCGACTCTACTACATATTCTCGTGGGGGTGTCCCTCTTCCTCTACCTATTGAGGAGTCTTTCGGTGTTGAAGATAGACCAATTGTTGTGAAACACGATTTGTCGTGTCCTTTGCAAATATACCATCATCAACAACAACCACATATGAAACCTCCTATTGAGTCAACTCTTACGTTTGTGGATTCACCTTTTTGACTTTGATATTCTCATTGGTAAGCGATCCACTACTGCTCATCCTATCTCTCATTTTGTTTCCTATGATCGTCTTTACCCTTCATTTCATAACTTTATCCTATTCATTTTCTTTGAGCCTATTCCCAAAAACTACAAAAAAGCACTTCATATTCCATATTAGAAGGCAATTATGGACGAGAAAATTCAAGCACTAACCTCTCGTGGTACGCGGAAATTAGTTACATGTTCCACTAGAACTAACATAATTAACCGTAAATGGGTCTTCATTGTGAAACATATGCTAGATGGGTCAATGGACTAGTACAGAGCTCGCCTAATTGCTTATGGCTTCACACAGACATATAAGGTTGATTATAAGGAAACATTTTCCCCTTTGGCTCAATTGAATTCCATACATGTTCTACTTTCTATTGCCATCAATCAATCATGAGAGTAATGTCAACTTGATGTGAAAATTGCTTTCCTCTATGGTGATCTAGCAGAATAGATGCATATAAAGCAACTTTTAAAGTATGTTACTTAGGAGGAGGATCTTATCTATTTGCTCTGAAGAACTATCTATAGTCTCAAGCAGAGTTCACAAGCCTAGTTTGAAAAATTCAGCAGAGTTATCATGGACAATGACTTTCATCATTCGTTGTTTATCAAAAAACCAAAGTAATGGATATATTTTTCTTAGTTGAGTATGTTGATGATATTCTTTTGATCGGAAGTGACATTACAGGGATCAACGAGCCAAAGGAATATCTCAAAAGGCATTTAGTTACAAAAGATATGAAAAAACTTAGGTATTTTCTGAAAGTTGAGTTTACCTACACCAAGGACAGGATGACATTGTCCCAAAAGAAATATACCCTTCATCTCCTCCAAGAAACTAGTCATTTAGGATGCAACACAAAAAGTACTCTAATTGATCAAAGTCCACTTGTCAAAGCTTTTTAAGGATGCAAGTATATATAGATGATTGATTAGGAAATTAATTTATTTGACTGTTACTTGCCTTGATATTTCATATGCTATGGGACTTCTCAGTCAGTTCATGTATGAGCCTAGATTGGTCCATTGATAGGGGACCCTATGTATATTGGCATGCATTAAAAGCACACCTAGTCAAGGTCTTATTTACACAAAACATCAGGTTATATAGATGACAAAGGAGACAGAAAGTCTAAATATAGGTATTATACTTATGTTGAAAGCAATCTCATGATACGAAAAGATAAGAAACAAAATGTTGTATCTAGATCCAATGTAGAAGTAGAGTATAAATCTATGATACAAACTGTATGTGAGATGATGTAGCTCAAGTCCTTAATAGTGGAGCTTGATTTTTCTGTGAAGATTTTGATATATATTTATTGTGACAATTATGCAACAAAATTTATTGCTAACAATACTATATTCCACGAATGTACATAACACATTGAGGTTGATTGTCACTGTATGTGTGATATGGTGATGAGAGGGATTATTGATACTCTATATACTCAAACTTTAGAGCAAGTAGATATATTCACAAAAGGTTTAAGTGTTGAGGCGTTTGAAATCCTTTGTGGCAAGTTGAACATGACTAATATATATACTCCAACTTAAGGGGAGTATTAGACATGCTATTAGTTATGCATATGGGTTAGATGGGTTATTGGATATCCATGTAGTTGGAGTCCCCTCTATACATGTAATTCTTCTCATAATAATGAACAAGTTATCATTCTTTACCCTAATCCAACAATCACCACATATAAGATTAACAAGCCTAATATAAGCCAATATCTAATTAGCTCAACTTGTACAAGCACTGCTCAAATTTAACTGTCTTGGTTTAGACTTGAACCACCTAGTTTGTTTTTGTAAACTTACATGAATCGAACCAATCCAAATCTGAATGTAAAGACCTCATTGCCTCTAGCTTAATTGACATCCTCACCACCAACAAGGACACTGGGGGAAATATTGTATGTATTTTGTTTCAAAGTTTGTGTACATTTTAGGAAGAGTATAAAAACAAAATACAGGTGGTGGTAATCTGAAATACCTTACGCCCATTCTCCACCTTACAAGAGCATCAAAAAAAAATTGACCACTAATAGAAGAGTAAGTAACTCACAAAATCAAAATAAATTTGGTGGTGCAAATCATCACCACCCAGGTATTACATAAAATAGACCGTTACAAACAGAGTAAGTAAATCAAGTAGGTATAATTACACATATTCAAGGTTTATTTCAGTTAAATTCCAGATTAAATTTTTTTTACTAAACAGTCGTTAGACAAGAATTTACTCCATCATTCATATTTATATCTGGTATTATGCGCATGCCATTCATATTAATCAAGCTTCAATATTATTTCCCCTCCAAAAGACAATTAAATAAAGATTCTTGGTTGGCATACCAAACTTTCGTCAGAAACTGCATCTTGGGAGGCTCGAATGGGTACCCATCTGCAACCACAAACATCAATAAACAACCAAAGATCCACTCGCACATCATCCAACATTCATCCATCAGAAAGACATAAACACTTAAACTCTAAATACAAAAAAAAAAAAAAAACTCGCCAAAACGCTAGAAGCACGATCACCAGAGAAACCGAGCCCAGAAAAACCCAATCAACACAATGCATACCGTCCAACTAACACCAACCCTAGCAAAACCCCCCGTACGAGAACCGAAGCGCGAGATTCCCCTCACCTGGCAAGCGAATGTCGATCAGGAAGGTGCCGCCCTCGTAGGGGGTGCCAACGGGGCCAGTGATGGTGCCGGCGAGGTGGGAGAGGCTGGACCCGCCGCCGTGGAGATCAATGCTGACGCCCGAGATTTTCCTGTCCTTGTTGCAGTCGACAAGCTCCTTCTGCACCCTCGAAGCATCCAACATCTCTCCTTGGTCTCACCGCCACCACAACGATCACTGCAAACCACAGGGAGGAAGATTTCGCACGTCGTAGCGGAATTAAAAGGGGAGGACAAGGAGGAGGGAGACGAAAAGAATCGCGAACCCGGAGATCGGGTGTTCCTCCGGAACAGATGAATCCCGCCTTGTTTGCGAAATTGAAGTGGAGCGTGCGGATTGGGGAAGGGGTGTGGACAGTGGACTACGGAGTGGAGGAGTAGTGTACCGGGGGTGATGGGCTGTTGCGTGCGAACGTGATAAAGAATGGGGTTCGTGGCGGGAGAGGGGCCCCAGGGGAATCACACTCGTCCTGAGGGTGGAGTCCATGCTGGCCGTTTGATGGGTGGAGTCCTGCAAGAGGCGCAAGAGGCGAGAACACTAGTGGGAGTTCAATCAGCTCCCTCCATTGCTGTTGGCATTTTTCTTTCAAGAGTGGTAATGGATCTCGATCGGATCTAATATATCCAGATTCATCTTTTTTTCACGGGTTTGGATCTAGATCTAGGTTCTAAAATTAAGACCTAAATCCATAAAGAAAATGGATTTAAGTCCAGATCTCGGGTCTAACGAATCCTTCGATCTATTTCTCAACTAAGATTCAATTCTTCAAATGATTCAACGATAACAGAAGATTTCTCTGAAAATAGAAGATTTTAATGATTCAAATACACATTCAAGATTCAACTCTAATATATCACAAATGCACATTTAACATTCAAGATTTAAGATTCAAATAAACTTTACTAAATACAATGACATTCAACTGGGATTCAATTATTCAAATGATTCGATAAATGAAAGAGTGAGATTATATTTAACTTATAATATATTATATACAAATCGGATCCATAGATCCATGAGCTTGGGTATTTTTAGACCTATATCCTACCTAATAAATGAGCAGGTCTAACGGATCTAGGTCCATGTGTCTCATTTTCAAAACCCAGACCTATATTTTACAGGTCTAGACTCATAAATCTTGGGTCCAAACCCAAACCATTGCCAACCCTACTTTCTTCATTGATGCTATCAACTCCAACTGATATTTTTACTTCGCAAGAAAACGATTTGAATTAGGTTAAGCTAGGATGTGTATAAGTGTATTATTTACATGGAAGATCCTTACTTGAGAAGATCCCTAGGTATGAAATCAAACAAAGAAACCTACTAATAAGACAATGGCATATCATAATTTGGTGTGATCGAACGTGCCTATTGACAAAACGATGGTTCATAGGAAAAATGGATCGGAGTTGGGAATCTAGACTTGAGCTTCTTGTGTTCAATAGAGTACGTAATTCAAATTCTAAATCTTCACAAAATACGACTTCTAACCAAAAATTCATATACCACAACCTTTTAGATTTTGTTTATGAAACAATTATATCAGAATCTCAACTAAACACAACATGCATTTGCTTCATGTGTCACCAACCATGATACAATTTCAAACAGACTTTAGTAGCGTTTGGTAATGCTTATGGAAAAATATATTATTTTCATAATAGTGTTTTTAAAAAAATTAATCTTCACAATTTTTTATAGTCAACTTATTTGAAAGTTTTTATACACAAACAAAAAGGTAGCGTATTGAAATAATCTGACTTAAAAAAACTGTTTGGTTCAGCTTTTCAAAAATAAACAATTTTTTCATAAGTTAATTCTAATAATCGTTACCAAACGAATCCTTTAAAAAACTCACAAACAAATTAAAGAGAATAGAAAAGAGCAATCTCGTTCTCAACGAACGGAGATGAGTGAGATACACTATGACTTGAATCTTTAAATAACTGATCATAGACCATTAACATAACTAGTTCAGTAGTACTTGTAGAAACTTAAAAAAAAGTACATGCAATCAATGAATTAAATTTATATAACTCTAATAAGTTAAAATAGGTCACAATCCTGTTTGATTAAATCTAGTAATATGTATGAATCAATATAAAATCAATTAAAATATTATAGTCTATTTTCTGATTAACCTCATAATAATGATCTATTTGGATTTTTGAGTTGAGTTAATTGACATCTTAAGTGATGTAGGTTGATATACGTATAGAGACTATAAGGACACTTTTTCATTTATTGATGGGCTAAATTGAAAATATATAATATTATATCTTCCTATATAATGAGATCATGATCTCCAAATCCTAAGTTTGGCCTCCTTCTCTCTTACCTTCGTCTAGACCTGTCAATTCTAAACACGACACGATAACACGATAAAATTTAGTTATATATTTATGTGATTCGTGGTTAATAAACATAATTTTATTTTGACACGATTGGACACGATTATTACCTGATTTAACACAATTGGAACTAATTGAACCCAGTTAATACAAATTTAACATTAATAATGGATTATTAAGCATATTATTACCAAATTCAATATAAATACATTTTATATATGATTAAAATTATTGCATTATTAGTAATCAAATATAATTATTCAAAAATACAAGAAATATGGATGAAAAAATAATAGACATGATAACACCATAAGTACACGACACAACCCAATTGATATGTCTACCTCCATCTTGAGGAAGAAGAACAAAAGGAACTTGGTAATTTAGAAGACCAGATCTATGCCAAAGGAAGAGAAATTTTACGATTTCATCATGGATTCAGGTATACTTCTACGTTTACACTTATTCGTGATGAATATGACATTAACAGATTTTAAGATTCATGATTAGATCTTGAAATACTTTTTTGATAAAATATTTTTTGTGAATATTTGGAGATCTCATATTTAACAAGTGGTATTAGAACCTAAACATGTTATTTCATCATGGATTATTGTGTTTTAATGCTAATTATGTTGAAACTCATTAGTTTTTTCTTTTGCTTGGTGTTTTGTGCATAAAAAAAATCCTATTATTGTGTTTTTGTGTAAGGAAATCATGAAAATATGGCATATGCTTGATCTGATTTTTCGGTTGCTACCGGATCAGACTGTTCTAACACCGAAACGCCAAATGAGCATCTAAGAGACACCCCTTCGGCAGTAGTCTGGCCATCGGAGGCTCCAACGCCACCATATCCCTTCTTGCTATGTGTTTTTGCAGTCGATTAGGATTTCTGATTTTTCGGGTATTCGGATCCAGGTTGGATCCATTTAGCTACATAATTAGTTATTTTGTAATATTTACATGACAATCCTTATATTTATGCTGTTTAGTGGAGTTTTTATTTTAGTTCACGAAAACTCTATAATGACATCTGATTTACTGGAAAATCCTCAGAACTTTATAATTTTTTATTTAGTCTTGGATTTTCTAGAATTTTACTGTTTAATACCTCAACTTTGGCATTTAATCCAAAATGTCTTCGCATGGTTAACATATTGTTTATGTTAGTGTTAACTTTTCCTTTAAGTTAATTAAACTTCAATTACGATGCCTTAAGGATTAACAGTTAGACCATGAACTTTAGGATCAAATAAATTCATTATTGGTGATCAACAATTAATTGTCTTCTATTAAGAGTAGATTGATCAAAGCAACATCCTACCAAAGTAGGCTTTCTTGCCTAGATTAACCTATTTAAGATAGAAAGATGATAGTATATTTGATATTCATGTGAATAGTAATTGACTAAAAAAAGATTACTATAATATCAAGTACATATATGGTAATAAATTCATAACAATTATATGGTTGTGCCATGTGAGTAACTAATCGGCCCAAAGGAAGACTTGTTACTTGACAGGACTAGTGGTCAAAATTTGATTGCTATAATAAAAAGTACCATTTGCAAGTTGACATTTTTGCCCAAAGACTAGATGTTAATGTTGCACTAGGTATCTTGAGATGAACCCCACCATCAGTTGAATTTATTTGTTTATTTCTTTATTCTTAAAGATTAATATGATTTACATTATACTAGTGTAACCATGTCGGCGAGAATGGCGAAATATGAAAAAGTTGGCAAAGTCACGGCAAAAATAAAAAAAATGCAAATGCAGGAGTCGCCACCTAGTCTATTCAAATGGAAGACGAGGAAAACCATATAAAACATGAAAATCATGTAAAAACAATGGAAAAGGTCTTTGTAAACCAGAAATATGGGTAAGGATCCCTGTTACGTACGAGGAAGGT
>JAMKQA010056618.1:0-20044 GCA_024699735.1 Posidonia australis | reverse complement strand
TGTAACATCTGGGCCTGATTATCCATTTTTATTATAAACCATGTATTATTTGCTATATTGTGTTTAATGGTTTATTAATGGATAATCTGTTGTTTCTTGGCTGTGTGTGGTTGTGGTTGGCTTTCTGTGCATCTGCCTGTGATTTGGGAATCATGTGGAGCCTGATTTGAGGATGCATAGTTGTCTCGGTTTGCGTGCCATTCTTTCCTCTTTTTCCTTCTTTTCTCTCGTAAGCCACGCCCTTCCACCATTTTCCCGTCTTCTTCTTCTCTCTTCTTCCACCCGTGCCACCAACAACGGAGGCCCGTGCCTCCCCATCTCGTCCGACGGGATGGGTGGCCGACGCCATTTGGACGGTGGTGGAGATAAGAGAGGGAGGCATACCTAGGGAAAATCATCATGCATATTTTAATAGTAACCTAGAAAAACTACTCAAGGATGTCATGCTGAAATTCATCTTTTCTGTGAATCCTTGAAATATTAGAGGAAAGAATTTCCAAAAGGAAAACTAGCGGAAAGATCCATAGATAGTCCAAAAAAAAAACCAACCCAATAATGGAGAAAGAAACAAAAGAAGGCAAGGAGTGAACTCCATAACTTCACAAAGAAAGCAATAGTCAACAACAACACTTCCTCCTCATCAAACCTTCATCATCAATGGACATAAGGAGGATACATAAAATTGGGCATCCTCCCGCTTCATCCTCCCTCCACCTCCACCATTATAGGACCTAGGGCATTGGTAACATGGATACACAAAAGTCATAGGTAGCGTTTGTTTGTTGGAGTAGTCTTAGATCCTGTAACACCTGTGGTTGGGAGGATTGTAATATGTATTATGTGACCAAAAGAATTCTTAGTGCAATGGAGAATCAACTCCAAGCTGAGTACATTGCAACACAGTCAAGAGTAGGTTGAAGGCAGATTTCAGCATACCAAATAGCTTTTAGTATACCAAAATCTGGGTCTTTTGGGTTCTCAACCGAGAGTGGTTTTGGCATATCAAATAGCTTTCATTATATTGAAATCTGAACTGAGGATATTCACAACCGAAAACCCATTTGACATACCAAAATAATTTCGGTATATCAAATCGATCATCTATTGGGAACTTGAGTTGGATCCCAAATGTTATTTAACCGCATTTGGTACACGAGTCGGGATCTGATGCCCCTCTTAACCTCCACGCGAGTTGACTTGCAAACCAAAAAAGAAAGAAAGAAGGGAGAGAGGCGGAGAAGGAGAAGAATAGGAAGGAAGGGGGAATGTTGGTGTTGCCACTGATCCTCCAATACCATCCACTGTGCTCCTAGCTGTCGCCACTCCTCCTAGGGAGAGAAAGAGGAAGGAGGATCTAGAGGAGAGAGAGAGAACAGATAGAGAGAGTGGAAGAGGAGAGGTTGTCGTTGTTGCTTATCGTCGGTGCTCATCGTGAGAGAAAAGAGGAGATCCAAAGTAGACCAGTGAGAGGGAGAAAGGGGGACATAGATCTAAGGGAGAGAGGAGGATGTGTCGCTACTTGTTGTCGTTTTGCCTCTATCTTTGTGCTTGTATGACTAGAATCGTCATCGATGAATGCTGCACACCTACCATTCCCATCTTCCTATCATGTTTTGATATTGCTCTATGTTTAGCTAGAGACTATTCCTTGTACAAATTTTGTGGTTGATGTTTGGCTTGCGAATTTTCCCTATTATGCTTTAATTTTGGTCGTTGTTTATGGCATATGGGATACTCTATCATGCTCAAGAATTGTGGTTGTTCATGGCCCATTATTGTTCCCTGTGGTGCTGTGTTGATGCCTTTAGTTATAATTGGACCCCTACTTAATAAAAGGATTGAAGTGTAGGCTTAGTTTAAGAGGATTTTAGGAGGAGATTCTAAGAAAATCAGAGATTCTTGTTAGACACGGATTAATGTAACAATTTTCCTTTTATTTTGATGTTGAAACAAGATTTAAATGACATAGAGAATACTAGGTTGTCCAATAACATCCTTGATTGAGACTTTTGAGCTATAAGTGAGCTAGGACGTGTTCCCTGTAACTTAGTGTGACCGTGCTCAGCCTAGGGGATCCAGCACAGGGTCGCACCAGAGGGAGGAGGCCACAGCCACTCTAGGATGGCAGAGGCGTGAGACGGGAAAAAAACGTAAAAGAAAAGGAGTCACCACCTAATCTTTTAAGGGAAAGACAAGGAAAATCACAAACAAATCACAAAAAGTGAATGAATGAGATGCAAACGTGAAGGCCAGATGTCTACTAACCAGAGAATGGGTAAAGATTCCTATTACGCACGGGGAAGGTGTTAGGTACTCTCGTACGCCCAAGAAACTTGGTCTTTCTAGTCTGATTCGCTTGCTAGAGGATGAATGAATGCTTGTAATGCCTAGATTGTGCTCTAATCAAGCTAATATGAATGTCGAGACAAGACTAGATGGATGTGCGAGATGGTACGCGAAAACTGCTAAGAGATCCACATAAAATGATGAAATTACAAAGTATGACACAACAAAGAAAATCACATAAAATGACAAGGTTCTGGGAGAGAATAGCTCGAATAATCATACAGGTCTCAAGAATGTCAAAAATGCAACTGACTCAAGTTGTCAAAATCAAAGAAAGCATCGTAGAGATCAAGATGGGAAAACTGCAAAGAAGTCCGTATAAAAAAGGAAAATTGTGACATGTGAAGAAATTCACATAAAATGACGATGTTTTGTAAAGAATGGTCCATAAATCCGTACTGATGTCAAAAAGACAGAAAGTGGGTCAACTCGAGTCATCAGAATCATGGAAAAGGTCGTGAAAATCAAAAAGGGAAAATAATCGGTGGTGGGATCAATGTCGGCCTTTAGGTCTGTTAATGTACGCCATTGGGCGATGAAATCCAAACCAAATCGAAAAAATCCAAAAATATGGAATAACGATAGTCAAATCGAATATTAGATGAGGGTATCCGAAGATAGGTAGGAGAAAAATCCACGGAAGAATGCATGAAATGCATACTTATTCAAAAAGGATGGAATAATGTGTAAATACAGCAAAAACTATGTAGAGTGCATGAAAATATACCTAAATGGGTAAAAGATGCTAAAAAATGATTTGGACAGAGAGAATGTATGACTTGGAGCAATAACTAACATACATATGCATGAATTGATGACATAGGGGTAATTTGGTCATTTCAATGGTCAAATGTGATAAATACATGTATGGGGATAATGCATGGTCTAAGATATGCCAAAATGTATGCAAAATGTCAGGGATGTAAAGGAAAATCTCTTAAAACAATAAAACGATGTAAAAACAATAAAGAGCAAGTATAAGGACCAAAACGTAAAATTCACAAAAAGGATGAAAACCTAGATCAAAATATATTCTGAAACTTCTATCCTAGTGTCCAAATGATGGATCAAAGGAAAATGAGGCACTAGAATGTGAGAATTGTACTTAGATAATTCTCTGAAAACTGAAGGTCTAATGTGCAAAATTCACAGAAAGGGAAAGTTCATGGTTAAAAATGTGTTTAAAAAGTCTTATCTTGATGCTAGGATGTAGAATTTAAAGAAAATGTGGCTATGTGATGTGACATGTGTGAAAATTGTAGTTTTGATAATTTCTTGAAAACTTAGGGTTTACTATGCAAAATTCTCACATAAGGTGCTAATCTGATAAAAATGTGAAATCAGATATTCATTTATATTGCAAACATGGTTTTTTAATCAACTCTTTTCTCAGATTATGATTTTACATGCACATGTGATCAATAAATGGGAAACATATTAAAATGTGATTTAAAATGCAATTAAAGCTATCATTAATGATTTAAGAAAAATTCAGGGGCCTTTGTACAAATATTCCTGTCCAGAAAACATTATAGATTGAGTTGAGGGGTTGACTTGCAAAATTTTAGGACCAAAATGTGATAAAACTTATGATTTTTACATGATCAGTGTAATTATGGATAACTTTAAGGTCTTAAATGCAAATTGTACAAAGAAAACTTTTTCCAAAGAACTCTAGGGGCAAAATGCAAAAGCTTAGGACTTAAATGCAAAGAAAACATGATCTCAGGGGCATAAGTGTGATAAAACATACATGAATAGGACTGAAAATGGTATTAAAAATTAAATAGGGCAAACTGTACAATATTTACAATGTAATTTTAAAATAGGAAAATTCAGGGATCACAAAATAAATTCCTAGGACTTATTTGCAAAGCAAACATGAATACAGGGGTCTAACTGTGAAGAAACAAACATTTATGGGACTAAAATGAAATTAAGATTTCAATAGGACAAAACATGCAATATTTACAAAAATAATAAAGGAATAAAACTTATTTAAATCTTTAGGGGTTTAAACACAAAAACACAGGACCTAAGTGTAATAAAAAAGGACCTGGATGTAAGAAAGGACCTGGATGTAAGAAAAAGGATCTGGATGCAAACTTTGAGGACCTAAAAAGAAATGCTAGGGACCTAAATGTAACGAAAGGATGATCTAAATGTAAACTCATAAAACTACAGGGCCTAGACTAGAAAACTCCCCTTCGAAGTTCACTGACGGATCGTCAACGTCTTCACTCCAGTGAGAACTCCGGCAAGCCTCCGGCGGTGGCACAGCGACGGGAAGACTCCGGTGAAGGTCCAGGAAGATGGAGGGAGGTCTGGCGAGCCTACTGAAGGCTGTGGGCTGGACTGGTGAGGCCTGGAAGGCCTCCCCCACCTCGGGCTCCAGTGAGCGATGATCGATGTCGGAGAAGACGACGGTTGAGGGAGATGACGGCGATGTGGCGGCTAAGATGGCACGACGAGCACTGGAGAAGCTTCAAGGGACCACAGGGAAACTTCCAGGTGAGTTAGGTCTGGTCGGGGCTAACTGGGTTGCTCCACCTGTTCCCGATCGCTAGCGAGGGGTGCGGGTGAGCTCGGGGTGGCACTGCAAAGGCGGAGGTGGTCGAGCGGGGTCCAGGGAGTCTTCAACGAGCCAAGAGGATGCTTCTAGAGACGACGGCTTGCACTGGGAACAATCGAAGGTGCCTATCCGTTCAGTGGGTCGACGACGGCGGTCGGAGATCACGAAGGCACCAACAGTGTACTTCTGACCGTGGGAGGCCTACTGAAGTCTTTCGTGAGTGACGAGGCTTAAGGAGGAGGAGGAGGAAGAGGAGGGAAGGCCCGTGGGCCCCCCCAGGACCAGGAGGCTTGAGCCTCGCCAGTGGTGGTGAACCCACCACCGAAGAAGAGGGAGACGACTCACAAGAGGTGTATCTCCGACGAGACGCGACCAGAAGCCTAAGTGGACTTTACGGACCTACGAGAAACCTTTTTGAAATTAAAGAGAAAAGGAAGGAGTACTTGGGAGGCGGGCTGGCTATTCTCCGGTAGTGCTTGACAGCGACGCTCTGGACCGGCGGCTCTGGCTACGACGATTCAGGGGATTCTAGGGCTTAGAGAGGGGCCTGAAGTGATGGACTGGGTGTGGGGAATTGCTAGAGCTCGTTCTGGATGAGGGGAGTGGAAGAGAAGGCTTTGGCAGGGGGTCTCTCCAGCAATTCCTCCGTTCTTCTCCTCTCTATGTCTTCCCATCAGTTGCTTCCCCCTCGTTGGTGGTTTCTTAAAGCTTTTAAGGGTGAAAGGAGCAAGGGGGATCGTGGGTGGTGGCTGGCAGTTGGCCAAATCGTGGGAAAAGGAGGGAACGAGAGGTCCGTGTAGGGAGGAAGAAGGATTGTGGCTTTATTTTCTTCTTTTTCTAAATTTTTAATCAAATGTGGTTTGGGCTGGGCTTGGCTGCATAATGGGCTGTGGGCTTTTGTTTTTTTTCTTAGTTTTAGGTTTTTTCTTAGTTTTAGGTTTTTAGTTATTTGGTTTTGGTGATTTTAATTAAGGTTTTTGTGTTTTAATTTTAAATTAGATTAAGTGATTTTTGGATTTTGTTGTTGTTTTAGGTTTTAGAGTTTTGGTTTTGTTTTAGGTTTTGATTTTAATTAAGTTTTGATTTTGTAATTTTGAAGTTTAATTGCTTTTTTAGTTAGGATTTTTAGGGGTTTGAGTTTAATTATATGATTTTAAGTTAGGGTCTTTTGGGTTTAATTAAGTGATTTTAAAATAGGGTTTTTAGGATTTTAATTATTTTAGGGTTTTGGATTTTAATTAGTGTTTTTAGTTTAAATTAGGGTTTTTGGGTTTTAATTAAGGGTTCTTTAGTTTAATTAGGATTTTTGGGTTGTAATTGGAACTTTGAGTTTTAATTTAGGGTTTTTTGGATTTTAATTAATGTTTTGGGTTTAAATTAGGGGTTTTAACTCAATTAAGTGACTTTAGGGTTTTTTATGGTTTTTTGAGTTTAATTTAGGTTTTCATTGAAATTAAATGGATTAAAGTGGTTTAAATGGATTTTATTTGATTTTGACTTTAATTAGGGTTTTCACTTGATTAATTTGGATTTTAAGTGGATTTTGTTTAATTTTAGTTTTAATTAGGGTTTTACTTAATTAATTAGGATTTTAAGTGGATTTTATTTAACTTTGGTTTTAATTATGGTTTTACTTAATTAATTAGGGTTTTGAGTGGATTTAGGTGGAGTTTTTTTAATTTTGGTTTAGTTAGGGTTTTAAGTGCTTTAAATGAATTTTATTTGGTTTTGATTCTTAATTATTGGTTTTTTGCTTTGATTAGGTTAAAGTGGGCTTGTGTGGGCTTGAGGGTTTAGGATTTTGATAGAGTTAGGGTTTAGGGGTGGTGGTTGCAACTAGAGCATCTTCCACAAGGTTTAGGAGTGGCACCAAGATTTGTCCGTCCAGATAGAATATGGGATGGGACCATTTAGACTCCATCCTGTAGTCTAGAAGAAGATGGAAAAGTGGCCTTGAATCCGCCTGTTAGGGTTGAAATTCAAAGGCAAAGGGGTTGCACCGCGATTCACCCGTCCGGATCAAACCTGGGATCGGACCATCTAGACTTCGTCCGGTAGTCTAGGAGAAGATGGAAAAGGGAGGCCTTGAATCCACCTGTCAGGGTTGGAATTCAAAGGCAAAAGGGTGGCATTGAGATTCGTCTGTCCAGATCGAACAAGAGATGGGACCATCTAGACTCTGTCCGGTAGTTTAGGAGAAAATGAAAAGTGGCCTTGAATCCACCGGTCCGGGTCAAACATCAAAGGCAAGGGGTGGAACCGAGATTCGTCCGTCCGGATCAAACTTGGGATGGGACCATCTAGACTCCTTCCGGTAGTCTAGAAGAAGATGGAAAAGGGAGGCCTTGAATCCACTTGTTAGGGTCGGAATTCAAAGGCAAAAGGGTGACACCGAGATTCGTCCGTCTGGATTGAACCTGGGATGGGATCATCTAGACTCCATCCGGTAGTCTAGAAAAAAGAAAAGAAAAGTGGCCTTGAATCCACCGGTCAGGGTCGGAATTCAAAGGCAAAGGGGTGGCACTGAGATTCGTCCTTCTGGATAGAATTTGGTATGGGACCATCTAGACTCCGTCCGGTAGTCTAGAAGAAGATGGAAACGTAGCTTTGAATCCGCCTGTTAGGGTCGGAATTCAAAGGCAAAGGAGTGGCACCGAGATTTGTTCGTCCGGATAGAATCTAGGACGAGACCATCTAGACATCGTCCGGTAGTTTGAAAGAAGATAAAAAAGGGGTGCCTTGAATCCACCGATCAGGGTCGGAATTCAAAGGCAAATGGTGGCACCGAGATTCGTCCGTCCAGATCGAACTTGGGATGGGACCATCTAGACTTCGTCTCATAGTTTAAAAGAAGATGGAAAAGTGTAGCCTTGATCCGTCGGTTAAGGTTGGAATTCAAAGGCAAAGGGGTGGTACCGAGATTAATCCGTCCATATCGAACCTGGGATGGGACCATCTAGACTCCATCCAGTAGTCTAAAAGAAAATGGAAAAGTGGCCTTGAATCCGCCTGTCAGGGTCAGAATTCAAAGGCAAAGGGGGTGGCACTGAGATTCGTCCATCTGGATCAAACCTGGGATGGAACCATCTAGACTTCGTCCAGTAGTCTAGAAGAAAATGGAAAAGTGACCTTGAATCCGCCTGTCAGGGTCGAAATTCAAAGGCAAAGGGGGTGGCACCGAGATTCATTTGTCCAAATCGAACTTGGGATGGGACCATCTAGGCTCTATCCGGTATCCTAAAAGAAGATGGAAAAAGGGTAGCCTTGAATCCGCCTGTCAGGGTTGGAATTCAAAAGCAAAGGGTGGCATCAAGATTCATCCGTCTGGATCGAACCTGGGATAGGACCAGCTAGACTCCGTCCGATAGTCTAGAAGAAGATTGAAAAGGGGTGCCTTGAATTCGCCTGTCAGGGTTGAAATTCAAAGGCAAGGGTGGCACCGAGATTCGTCTGTCTGGATCGAATCTAGGATGGGACTATCTAGACTTCGTCCGGTAGTCTAGAAGAAGTTGGAAAAGTGGCCTTGAATCCGCCTATCAGTGTTGGAATTCAAAGGCAAAGGGGTGGCACCGAGATTCGTCCGTCTAAATCGAATCTGGGATGGGACCATCTAGACTCCGTCCGGTAGCCTAGAAGAAGATGGAAAAGGGTAGCCTTAATTCCGCCCGTCAGGGTCGGAATTCAATGGTAAAGGGGGTGGCACCGAGATTCGTTTGTCTGGATCGAACCTAGGATGGAACTATCTAGACTCCGTCCAGTAGCCTAGAAGAAGATCGAAAAAGGGTAGCCTTGAATCTGCCTGTCAGGGTCAGAATTCAAAGGCAAAGGGTGGTACCGAGATTCATCCGTCTGGATGGAATCTGGGATGGGACCATCTAGACTCCGTCCGGTAGTCTAGAAGAAGATGGAAAAGGGTGGCCTTGAATCTACCTGTCAGGGTCGGAATTCAAAGGCAAAGGGTGGCACCGAGATTCGTCCGTCCGGATTGAATCTGGGATGGATACTGGGATCCCTCCCACCTGGTACAGAAGTCTATAACGGCTTCGTTTGTCTAGGCTTTGGTGCCAAATTGAAATAACATTCTCGGCTATTTGCTAGGCACACCCCAACGCCAAGTCGACAGGCAGAAAAAGGTAGAAGTTTGAACCAGCCAAGCACATGTTACAGTCATGACAATTCCAGCTTCAAATCAACCATAAGCGTCCAATCAAACTGATACAAGTGTTTCAATGAACCTACTACAGTAATCGAATACAATGCAGTGATTATACTGTTTAGCAAATAGCACAACACAAATATCAAGAATCTGCATCATCCCTGGACCTGATAGAGCCTCTAGCTTTGGTAAACAGTGTATGGCTTGGAGCTGCTCCACAGATAGTCCAGGTTTCTTCAATTTCGGCTTCATAATCAGTTGAACAACCCTTCCCTTTTATGACTGTGAGATTGTCCGATAGGATGGAGCCATTTAACAGTCGCAATAGCTCCTTAGTCATGGCATAAGTGCTCAAAGGGTACTCCTGGATCAAAGGCAAAGGGTACTCTTGGAGCCATTTAACAGTCTAGATTCCGCCCGTCAGGGTCAGAATTCAAAGGCAAAGGGGGGTGGCACCGAGATTCGTCTATTTGGATCGAACCTAGGATGGGACCATCTAGACTCCGTCCGGTAGCCTAGAAGAAGATGGAAAAAGGGTAGCCTTGAATCCGCCTGTCAGGGTCGAAATTCAAAGGCAAAGGGTGGCACCGAGATTCGTCCGTCTGGATCAAACCTAGGATGGGACCATCTAGACTCTGTCCGGTAGTCTAGAGGAAGATGGAAAAGGGGTGCCTTGAATCCACCTGTCAGGGTCAGAATTCAAAGGCAAGGGTGGCACCAAGATTCGTCCGTCCAGATCGAATCTTGGATGGGACCATCTAGACTCCGTCTGGTAGTCTAGAAGAAGATGGAAAAGTGGCCTTGAATTCGCCTGTCAGGGTCGGAATTCAAAGGCAAAGGGGCGGCATCGAGATTCGTCCATCCAGATCGAATCTGGGATGGGACCATCTAGACTCCGTTCGGTAGTCTAGAAGAAGATGGAAAAGGGGTAGCCTTGAATTCGCTTGTCAGGGTCAGAATTCAAAGGCAAAGGGTGGCACCGAGATTTGTCCGTCCAGATCGAATCTGGGATGGATACTGGGATCCCTCCCACCCGGTACATAAGTCTATAACAGCTTCATTTGTCTAGGCTTTGGTGCCAAATTGAAATAACATTCTCGGCTATTTGCTGGGCACACCCCAGCGCCAAGTCGACAGGCAGAAAAAGGCAGAAGTTTGAACCAGCCATGCACATGTTACAGTCATGACAATTCCAGCTTCAAATCAACCATAAGCATCCAATCAAACTGATACAAGTGTTTCAATGAACTTACTATAGTAATCGAATACAATGTAGTGATTATACTGTTTAGCAAATAGCACAACACAAATATCAAGATCTGCATCATCCCTGGACCTCATAGAGCCTCTAGCTTTGGTAAACAGTGTATGGCTTGGAGCTGCTCCACAGATTGGTCAGGTTTCTTCAATTTCGGCTTCATAATCAGTTGAACAACCCTTCCCTTTTATGACTATGAGATTGTCTGATAGGATGGAGCCATTTCATAGTTGCGATAGCTCCTTAGTCATGGCATAAGTGCTCAAAGGGTACTCCTGAAATCGAGCTGGCATTAACCCTTGAGCAAAGGAATCTTGTTGATATCCAAACTACCGCATCACTCCAATTGCATGATACTCAACACCACTAGTTAGCCCAAGTAGGATGATAAGCTGCATGTCAGCAGTATTGAAGAAAGCCTCAAAATTATGAGTTGCCGAAGGAATGATGCGCTAGGTCACTTTGTCTTTTGTCAAGCTCTCCAGCCACTCATACTCCTTGTGAACTGATGTGAGGGTGCAAGCATGATCGCTTTGTCAATAAGATTCAAAAGCTAACTGTTGAGGGCGTAAGATCTCTACACCCAAATGAGCGGCCAACCACACCTGTACAAAAGCTCTGCAACCATAGAAATGTCGACAATGATGTATTGACCGGTCTAAGGCCCAGAACGTCTTTGCCAGGATAACTGGAGCCAAATCCATCTAGCGGATTACCACTACCAAAGCAATCTCCGCAACCTCGATATTCACAATGGTCCGCCCATCGCTGAAAACTAGCTTGCCTAATAAGCGGACCACAAAACCTTTCAGCCATAGCTCATCTCCAAGGGAGGTGTGCATCTCGACCATCTTGTCAAAGTATGCCAATTGTAACATTGGAGTTGGCCCATCAGTATAGATTAGTCGACGACCACAATCGTTGATTGACAGGCCAGTCAGTTTACTCAATACTGAGGAGTATCCATCTCACCGCATAAACACAGTAGGCCCCATAAGCTTATGCAGACAGCACATCTAGCAGACCTCCTCCAAAGTGGGAGTCAATTCAATTCTTCCAAAGCGGAATACATGGGTAGCGGGCTTCCAAAAACGGGCAGCTACACACAAAAGATATCGGGAAACCTCCATATTCGCAATATCTAAGAACTTTGAGGGGATACCCCAAGTTCGTAGCTTGTCATGATCACTGTTCGTCAATATCCCAATCCACCTCTGGAGAACATTTGAGCAATGTGCCGGTACAACCATCGTGGGGAACCCATGATCGACTAGGGAAGTTTCAGCTTCTTTGACTCAGGCCACACCAGACTGGGAGGAAGAAATCTTGCGGAACATCATCAAAATATTTACTTTCGATTAGACCAAGGGCTTTGTTCCATACAATCTCATTTTAAGAAGTCCATCGCAGACAAAAAGTGCTGCATAAATGCTTTTGAAAATAAGGAAGAGCAATCCAAGGCTGTGGAAACCATTCAATGACCATCAGTACATAGCAAACCGAACTACAAGCTATTGAGTGGTTCGACTCGGGTGCCAAGCCTCGAGAAACGATCCACGCCACCATCCAGACCAAATCAAGTGTCAAATTAGAGAAAGGGCCATCAAACCCTGATGGCTGGGGTTGTTTGGTGACAGAGCCGACATTGAGTATTCAAGGAATCAACCGTTCCACTTAACCCTAAGAGGAGTACAGTACGGTTCGATAATACTGTTTACACCGCTGGAATGATTACTCTGAAGTTATATGCAAGGCATAGAAAGGATCTTCCTAATTCTGTAGGAATATGACAAAGGTCGGAAGTTGTGCTTATAACCCCCCAATACTCTACCATGAATCATCGTGTTTTGCGATTCATCTCTCTAGGATTTATTAGAGAGCCTGTTCTGATCTCGGTAGGATGAAGTTGCCGGTGTCCTCGTTCTTGGGCTCGAGCAACAGAGCGGTCAGTGTGTCCTATATTAAGATACTATCCCAAAGAGGGTCAACCAATAGGCAGCCGATATGCCCCTGATTGACAAGGGAGGGTGTCACCATAAAGGCAGCTGACATGCCCCTGGTGTACGGTATCCCTTGCTAGATCTTTAGCCAAAGAGAAGTTGACATCCCCTTGATTGACGAAGGAGGTTGTCATCATAAAGGCAACTGGCATGCCCCTAGTGTACAATATTCTCTGCTAGATTTTAGCCAAAGAGCAGCTGACATGCCCCTGGCTTAAGACCTAGCACGACCTTGCAATGTGAATGAATGATAATGAATGCAGGAATGGTAGTGTCATATTATATCACCCTCAAGATTTTGGAATGCTAATAACGCCTGTTATGAGAAGAGGGGAAGATCTCGATTCACAAGACACTACCCAGACTTCTAGGCTATTGGTGGCTCTCCAGAATGGGTAATTCTATAGGTTAGGCTCTGTGTCAAACTCTTGGGGACTTAACCTAATTTTTAACTTTTGACTTGTTTTTTTTTCCCTCTTAGGCTTGTAGGCCCGCTCTAACCCTTATTTGTGGGTAATGGGCATCTGGATTTGGAGGGAACTGCTGGAATTGTATGTGAGGGGTGGCTAGTCCCTTCGGTCATTTGGATTCTTTGGATGCTTGCTTCAACTCCTCCTCAAGGTATGTGATAGGGGTAGAGTTGACCTACTTGCCTCTCTCAATTAGGGCTAGCTTTTCTTTTCGACTTCTGTCTCCCTTATTTCTTTTGTGCCCTCGTGGACATGTCTAATTTTCTTTTGGCTCACACTCATGCTTGCCCTTAATATTTTATCTCCCTCTGGAGGTATAAGTCCCCATGGGAGTTTACACATTTCGCCTGACCATGGTTGGGTGGTGGCTCCCTCGCCTACTAGAAGGTTTAGGTAGTATCAACTGAAGCGGAGTAATCCCTTCTCAAACAGGTTAGCCATTCTGATTTTCATCATCGGGATATGATGCAGATGCACTTATGCATGGATGCATTTTTTTTCTTTTTTCCTTTTTTTTTTAATGTGCTTTTTTATGCAATGCATGAGTATCGAGTGCAAAAGGGAAAAAAAAATGAGTACGAGATGAAGCAAAATGTGTGAATAAAAAGAAAAAAAAACATGTGTGAATGCAGCTAGAAACTTTGCAAGGCTAGGATGCGACTCTCCATCATTGGTAGTATTTCTTTAGATAACACGAATTGACCAGCTGACTGCTCAATGTGGTCCATGTCTTCGTGAATTACCGCTCCCCTAGAGAATACTTGTTTGATGATATAAGGGCCACACCAATTGGGTCTGAATTTGCCACGAGAGTTAGGGAGATGGATGGCCCGTATGACCAAGTCTCCGGGCACAAAGCTAATAGGACGGACTTTCTTCTGGTAGGATCTTGCCATCCTCCTTTGATAACACTGGGCATGGTGTAGGGCCTGCAGTCGATGTTCATCTATCAAATTCAATTGCGCGAAGCGATCGCCCAACCATTCAGTCTCTTCTAGTTTTGCTTCTTTCAAGATCCTCAAAGAAGGGATTTCCACCTTGATCGGTAGCACAACCTCCATGCCATAGACTAAAGAAAAAGGTGTGGCACTTGTGGATGTCCGGATAGAAGTTTGATATGCCTACAATGCATAGGGAAGCTTTTCATGCCAATCCTTGTGAGTCTCTGACATCTTCTTTAATATCTTGGTAATGTTCTTGTTGGCTGACTCAACCGCTCCATTCATCTAGGGGCGGTAAGGTGAAGAACGGTGATGCTTAATGTGGAAATTATGTAAATAATCTTCGACCCTCTTGACTATAAAGTTCTTCCCATTATCTGATATTATTGCGTATGGGACCCTATATCGGGATATGATGTTATTCTTCAAGAACTTTTTTGTTATTGCAGTAGTGACAGTCTTGTATGACGCTGCTTCAACCCACTTCGTGAAGTAATCAATGGCCACCAGAATGAAACGATGCCCATTAGATGTTGCCGGATGAATGGCACTGACAACGTCAATTCCCCAAGTGGAGAAAGGCTATGGTGACAACATGCTGTGAAGTTGTTGCAGGGAAGCATGGATTAGATTCCCATGGATCTAGCAGGCGTGACACCTTCGCACAAACTGACATCAATCTGCCACCATGGTCGACCAATAATTGCCTTGCAACATGATCTTCTTGGCCAATAGAACTCCATTCATGTGCGGTCCACATTTCCCAGCATGGACTTATAACATGACGACATCAGCCTCCTTATCCAAGCATCTCAAGAGCATTTGGTTATAGGATATCCTGTACAAATGACTGGCCTCGAGTACATAGCTGGATGCCAAGCACTTCAGTGTTCTTGCTTCTATTGCTGACACCTGAGGAGGGAGGTTCTCGATTTCCAGAAGAACCTTAATATCATGGTACCACGGGAGCTCTTTTGGAGGGTTTGCTTCCTCCATGCTCATGCAGTGTGCTGGTTGATCCATACATGTAACTGACACATCCACTGCACGGTCTTCTGGTATCGAGAGCCAAGATGCTAAGGTTACCAAGGCATCTGCGTAGGCATTCTTAGCCCTATTCATAAAGGGAAAATGAACCTCTTGGAATTCTACCACGAGATTCATAAGATGGGCATAGTATTGGATGAGCTTTTGATCCTTCGTCTTCTAGTCGCTGTTAACCAGTGCGATAACCAGTATGGCATCCCCACGCACAAGTAACTTGCGAACACCATGCTCCAAGGCCATCTGAAGTCCCAATATGCATGCCTCATATTTTGCTTCGTTATTTGGGCATTTGAAATTTAATTTCATTGCGTAGGGAGTCATTTAGCCTTGGGGGGCTATCAGTACGGTGCCAATACCCATTCCTTTTTTGTTGACTGCGCCATCAAAATATAAGTGCCATTGATCCTTCTCCTCGGCCATCTTCGATTCATCATCATTTTCCTCAGCGAATAACACATCCTCGTTTGGAAATTGAGTCCACAAGGGTTGATATTCTAGTATAAGTAGCTCGGCCAGATGATTTACCACTGCTTGTCCCTTTATGGATTTTTGTGTGACAAAGGTGATGCCATATTGGGACAACAACTCCTGCCACTTGACACATCGTCCTACAAGAGCTGGCTTCTGGTGCAAATACTTCATAGGGTCATGGCGACAAAGGAGCAGGACTGGGTATGCCATCATATAATGCCTTAGGCATTGAGCTGCTCAGACTAGAGATAAGCAGACCTTCTCTATGGTAGTGTACTTGGCCTCGCAATCATTAAACTTCTTACTCAGATAATATATCACCCTCTCCTTGAGACCAGATTTATCATACTGGCCCAATACTGCTCCCATAGAATGTTGGGTTACGGATAGATAAAGGAGTAGGGGCCGCCCTGGCTCTATTGGGACCAAAACTGGAGGTCTGGCTAACAACTGCTTGATCTTGTCAAAGGCTGCCTGACATTCCTTATTCCAACCGATCTGTGCATTCTTCCTCAGGAGCTTGAAGATCGGCTTAAAGATTGGTGTGATTTGTCCTATGAACTGGCTGTTATATTGCAGGCGACCCAACAGTCCTCTGATTTCTTTCTCTGTAGTTGGGGTAGGCATGTCAATTATGGCCCGGGCCTTATCTGGATCGACCTTGATTCCCCTTTGGCTGATGATGTGGCCAAGAAGCTTGCCAGATGAAACCTCGAAGGCACATTTACTGGGGTTAAGGCGGAGCTTGTACTTGCACAGATGATCAAACAACTTCCTCAGGCAGGCTAGATGATCCTCAGGCTCGTTGCATTTAGCTATCATATCATCAACATAAACTTTGACCTCTTGGTGCATGAGGTTGTGGAATAGCACTGTCATAGCTCTCTGATATGTAGCCCCTACATTCTTGAGCCCAAATGGCATCACCTTATAGCAGAAGATTCCCCATGGGATGATGAATGATGTCTTATTCATATCTTCTTCAGCCATCTTGATCTGATTGTACCTTGAGAATCCATCCATAATTGATAGCATTTTATGGCCGACTATATTGTCTACAAGGATATCAATGTGAGGTAGTGGGAATTCATCCTTAGGACTTGCTCGGTTGAGATCTCTATAATCAATGCACATGCGAACCCGTCCATCCTTCTTTGGGACTAGGACGACGTTTGCAAGCCATTCTGGGTACAGGATGACTTTAAGGAAGTCCACCTTATGCTGCTTCATAATTTCTTCCTTAAGTTTAAGCAACCACTGGGGTCACCATCTTCTGAGCTTTTGCTTGACGGGCTTGACATCTGGCTTCAATGGCAGATTGTGTACTGCTACCTCTACATCCAGACCAACCATGTTGCTGTAAGTCCAGGCAAAGACATCTACGTATTCCTTGAGGAAGGCGATGAATTCTGCCCTCAATTGTGAGGTGAGCTTATCACTGATATGCAATTCTTTGACATCATCAGTGGTCCCGATGTTCACCAGCTCGGTCTCCTCCTCCACATGGAGATTCGGGTCTTTTGGGTCATTATCATGGTGTTGGAATTCTGCTAGTGCGTCGTCATCCCCAGGTGCACCGTTGTCATCCTCCTTTTCATAGGCCACGAGCTCGGACAACATCTCCTTTTGAAAGGTAGGATCCACTGTATCGAAGGTGAAAATCTGCTTTGATGTTTGGCCCTTTTGGCGCTGAAGGAGAGTGACATTGACTCTCGTATTCTTGTACTGGCGGCAAGCAATCTCTGTGTCACCCTGTTTTGTAACCTCTCTCGAGTCAAATGTTTCTTGACTCTCTGATGCTGCTTTTTCACTTATTGCTGATTTTTTTGGTTTTTCTAATTTTTTTTGGCTTTCAGGATTTTCTAATTTTTTGGGATTTTCTTTGCTATTTACAAGGGGTACTGTTGATTGATAGCTGTCCTGTTGCTGACTGATTAGAGTGACACCACCTACGTTCTTCCCTGAGCTCAGCTCAGGGTCTTTTTTTGGCCCCCACCTTGCGTAAAGTGGGGCTTGAGCTGCTGGTACCATCTAGACCCGTCTCCCGACTGCTGAGTGATTAACTCGTTTGGTCTAGAGCAAATTGTCTCTTCTTCTTCCTTCAGAACCATGATGGTGGAGTGGTCCTGAGTTTGCTGTGGCTAGGGAGAGGTTGCTTCAACAATCGTTGCTTTGCCTTTTCCGTGCCTCACTTCCTCTATGGTATCCTCTGCCAAGACGGTGAGCTGCTCTTGAAACAGAACTTCCATGCTTTGGAGCACCTCGTCCATCTGTGCCTCCACAACTGCTCCCTCATCATCGTCAGATGCGAGATCCACATAATATGCATCCTTTAGACCATCACCAGTGGATGTCAATGGTACTGCGTAGGGGTCGGCGCTCCACGCCAACAATCGGATCTAGGAAGGCATTACCTGAGTCGGAGTATGTTGAGAAAGGGGATCTGCCACATGATGTCCGACGGAGACTTCATAGCCTACCTCTGGGACCACGGTTGTGACTGAGGTCGTGGTGGGGACTGATGCAGAAGCTGGATTTACTATTGTTGATAACGTGACTGGAGCTGTGGTTATGGCTGAAGGTGGAACTGTCATGTCTAGCATAGTGACTATGGCAGGAACTATGGTGGTTGGAATGGAAACTGGTACAGATGGAACTAATACTGCGGTGGCTGGAATTGAGTCCGCGATGGTTGGAATTGAAACTGTGGTGATTGGAACTGAGTCTGCAGTGGCTGGAATTGAAATCGTGGTGACTGGAATTGTAACCGTAGTGGCTCGAACTGAATTTGCAGTGGCTAGAACCAAAATCGCAATGACTAGAATTGTAACCGCGGTGGCTGGAGCTGAATCTGCGATTGGAATTGTAACTGCGGCGGAAACTGAAACTGCGAGGGCTGAAACCGTAACTGCTGTGGCTGGAACTGAAACTTCCGTGGCATCTTCTTTGGACAAGTAATCCTCAATGCTTACGCATTCAACCGTGCTTGATGGAATGTCTCGTTTTTGCTCCGCCGAGTCTGGACTCCGCCCTGGACTGAGAATGCCTACACTAACAAAGTTAATGCAAGTGAAGAGTGGTTCGGCTTCGATCTCTACAGTTGTCGAGAACATTTCTCTTGACACAGTTGCTCGTAGCCAAGTCCTTCTTGATCTCTTTGCTCCTTGGCGGCAATAGGCTCTACGATCCCCTGACCGTACTTCCCGAAAGGTGTCCCCTTCTCATATCCCCAGCGACGACATAAATTCTCGACCATCTTGGAAGGGCTGCTACGAGCAGGTGGGTAGCTGCCACGTTCAAATTTGGGAATGAAATTAACCGACTCAAACCGATTAACCCGGAATAGAAGATCTGAAGGCTTGGAGTCAAAGCAGACAGCCTGGTGGGACAAGGTTGACACAACATCGATCTTCTCCTTCTCAAAGTTTTCAGCCATGACGGTAACAATGTTATCGCCCCAGCTGAATTTAATCATGCAATGGAGAGTCAACGGGATGACCTGATGTTTGTGGAGCCAAGGGCGCCCAAGCAAGAGATTAAACGAAGGTTCAAGATCCACGACGTAGAATTACAAGTCAAACTCTGCTGGATCAATAACGAGGGGAATTACCAACAAACCCTATGCATCGTGGTGCGTATTGTCGAACGACATCATCCCCTTTTTCGCTGGCACAATATCTTCAGCTTTGAATCCATGATTGCTTGTTGTACGTAAGGGACAGACATTTACGGCTACGCCATTATGGACCAAAGTAAGGGGAATGCGGAAGTTCTTAAATTGAACAGTTACGAACAATGGCTAGTTGTGATTGATCCCCACATGAGGTAACTCTTGGAAAGTGAAGGAGATGACCTAAGGAGTGGCAATCATACCTACCATTGTTTCTAGGGCTGCCGGTTCTATGGTGGGGGCTACATGGGTGGGCTGAAAAACTCCGATGAAGGCCTCTCGGTGCTCGGTTGAAGTGTGAATCAAGTCCCAAATGGAAAATCAGCCTTGACCTTCTTAAGTTGAGCAGTGATGTCGGCTACAGGCTTGGCTATGGTGGAAGAGGACTTTGTCAAGGCTTCGTCAGTGGTGGGCTTCACTGGCTGGCTTTGTAACTATGGTGGATCTACAGTAGTTCGAGTTTGCTAAGGCTCAGGAGGTGGGACCCTGTATACTTGCCTCGAATGCATGATCTCGGCACACATCTATGCGGCATAGTTATAGGGCATGCGATGGGTATTTTGTGTCAAATTAATGACCACAAGTGCCCTAGTGACTTGCTCTGGACGAACAAAAGGTAGGCTTGCATATGGTAAAACTAGCAGGGATACAGGTTGAGGAGAATGTGTCGTGGGATGAACTAGTAGGGTGACATGTGCCATAGATGGAGGGGATTGTGCTAGTAGGGTGACTGATGTGGTTGGTAGGGGTGAGTGTGCTAGCAGGATTGCTGGAGCACCAAGTGATGATGGGTGTGCCAATGGGATTACTGGATATTCTAGTCTTGCAGTGAGTTGGATCATATTCACCGTGGAGCTTGAACTCTCGAGAAAAGAGTGATACAGAGACTGTGGGAATGGAGTAGACAAATCATGAATCAAATCCGAAGGGTCCAATGTGGGAACATTGGACCGAGTGAGAAAGAGAGCTTGGTTCCTAGAGGTCCCTGGAGCATCTAGACGGCCGTGCTCGGGGAGAGGCTGGTTAACAATGTGTAACCATGCTGACGACAGCCTCGAAGATGATTTCGACGCGATAGGCCAAAATACACGAGGGATCGGCAAAGTCACGGCA
>JAMKQA010056617.1:0-34498 GCA_024699735.1 Posidonia australis | reverse complement strand
GGGTGCAGGGGGGTGGAGATCGCAAGCAGGGGTGCGGGGCGGGGAGGGAGGTGGAGATCGCGGGCACGACGAGCAATCACGAGTGGTGGGGGAGGTGTTTTGCGAGCAGCGGCGGTGATCCACGGGCAAGGGCATTCCTCGGGTGGCGTCAGCGACTCACGATAGTGGCGACGAGCGGTGGTCCGACGGTGGCTGGCTCTAATACCACTGTTGGCTTCCCACCATAGGCGAAGACGAATTCCAGTGGTGCTTTGGGGCTCCGATGATGGTGGAGAAGGTAGAGATTTGAAGTATATCTTTTGGATGCATTTTCCTTTCCATTTCTACCTCTATTTATAGTGGAGCCAAGACTCTCTACCTCCCTCCGCCCTTAAACAGCTCCATGAATTCCAGCCATTGATCACCAGCCATTAACCACCGAGAAGAGGAAAACTGCCATCCTTCCTTCCATTTTCGTCCATTGTCTTTAATGACCATTATTCTCACTCGAGAGACGAAGGCGAGGAGGGAGGCGGCGAAGGATGATACTGAGGCACACGGCGGCAAGGAAGTAGGAGGCACATAGGGCACAATCCAGAGGGTGGAGACAGAAGGTGTAAAGGAAAGACAAGTGAGGGGGAGGGCAGATCTATCGTTGGAAATTTTAAGGCTACATTAACAAGGATAGCTAGCAAGGAAATGTCCTCGCTATATCCTCGTTATATAACGAACGAGGATATAACGAGGATATATCCTTGCTAAATCCTCACAAAAATACTACGAGGACATGTCCTCGCTAATTCTTTGCTATTTGTCTTCGTTAAAATATTGCGAGGACATGTCCTTGTAATGTGTCCTCGCAAAATCCTGTTTTTCTTGTAGTGCATCCAATTGAGGGTATTCACTTCCATTTTATCTCCAACGAAATAAAGTTGGTCATAACCATCCCTATAACTGAATCACCTCACTTGATTTTGCCTCCATAGTTAAAGAATTGGGAGGCACCTCGGGAGAAAGGAGAGAGATACAAGCTTCCTCAGTTTTGATTTCCTTAGGAATTGAATTGCAGCAAGCCTCAATCTCAGAAGGAGATTGAGAACTAATACAAGGGAGGGAGGAGGGTGGTGATCGCTTGGTCTTCTCATGAAAGAGAGAGGACCAAGCAGAGTGAATTGAAGAGAGAGAGAGAGGAGTCGGAAGTGAAACAAGAAGGAGAAAGAGAAGAAGTAGTAGGAGGAGGGTCAGATAAGGAAGAAAAATCTGTGACATGGATAGGTGGCTGGAGGAGCACAAGGCTTCTCTGAGAACCAACCCTTGTCTTTAGGTGTTGGACCCAAAAAGGCTTCTTTTTTACCATCTTATATTCTTGTATCGACTTACCTTTGCCATAATCACTGCCCACAAGGGGCTTCACCAATCACCACTACCACAAAAGCTAAGGGGAGTAACCCTCCACAACCATAAGCACAAAGAGGTCTCTAGGGACACAAGAGCTTGGAGATAGGTTTCGGCCATCAGAGTAGAATCTCAGTTTTTCTTGTTGGAACCGGAGAAGAAGATCAAATTCTCCAATTGTCTACAACTATTCAACTTGCTCTCCCCAAGTGGAAACTTGTTACTTAGCTTCAAACGTTACCATCAATTAATGGTCATTCAAACTTGACACTTGAGAATGATTTGAGTATTTTATGCCTTTGCTAGCTGCTCCTAATCTCTACATTGACTTCCATAATGATTTCGCTTTAAGTAATCTTTCTCTTAAATTTCTTAAGTTTCCATCAATTTCAGTTCTTCACACATTGGATGTCTAGGAACAAGAATCTTAAGCCACCTTTTCCTCTACCATTGGAAGTCTCATTTCGAATGATATCCATAACATAATGGTCTTCTTTAATTAGTCATTATTAACTCTTTGATTTGGTCATCACACACCCACATCACCCCCGTTACAAAAAAAATGTGTTTGCATGCTCCTCCTGCTTAATTTTCACACAAGAGCCGTTCCACAAAATCTAAAACTAATGGTAACACCATTCTCCAATGACTTTACAAGATGAGACTCAGAATTCTGAGCTTCAATTTGTATATTAACAAACTTGACATGTGTGATGTACATATCAACTATACATGTCTAATAATAAGATTATAAAATATAAATTATGAATGTTTTTACTTTTTTTCATTTATATTTTTTATAAATACATTTTCAAATATAATATGAAAATATAAGACTCTGTTTGCACTTAACATTAATTATTCATTTATTTGAAATAAATTTATGAAAAGATTATGTAACTAAATGACTAAAAGTTAAGGGTCCTAAAATATTATTTAATATTAACATTATTAGCTCATATATTTTAATAATGTTTTAAATATATATATTTTAAGAAATATTAAAGAATATAATGTAATATGAATTAGGGTTTACATAAAGTAATCAATTGATTTATTAGGAGGGAGTTAAAAAGTAATAACATATCAAGAAGTCTTATATTTTTAAGGACATATTCTCTAACAAATTATAATTTAAAATAGATAAACATATTTCTATAGCATTATAATATTTCCAATATTAGTCTTGATTGTTTTTTAATTGTCCATTAGAAAGTAAGTATAAAACAATTTATTTAGAAAAACACAAAATTAAATGGAAATAAATTAAACTTCAAATTGAAAAGGTATCTAACACTATGAACATGAGATGTGGTAGTAAATAACATATTATATATAAAACTTTATAAAAGAAGATGAAAGGACAATATGCTTCATTAATTAGACGTTAATTTGGTGTATCACATGCTATACTTTTGATATGTCTTCAACTTTTATTTAAAAAAAGAGAGTATAGATAATAGACTAAAAATGTATTTTACACAATTAAAAATAAAAATCTAAATAATAATATTGATGTAGAAAATGAATCTGAATAGTATAGGGATAGAGAAAAATATAGATAACTTTTTTATGGAATGTCAAATGTTCAACACTTTAGGAATAATTATCTTTATGAACATGAGATATGGTAATAAATAACATATTATATATAAAATTTTGTAAAAGGAGATTAAAGGATATTGTGTTATAAATCTTTAAAATAGTGATTAAAAAGAATGAAAAATTGAATCTAAATAATACAAGGATAAAGAAAAATATAGGTAACTTTTATGGAATATTAAATGTAAAACACTTTAAACAATATTGAACTTTACAAACATGAGATGTAGTAATAAATATCATATTATATATAAATCTTTATAAAAGAAGATTAAAAGACATTGTGTTACGTTGAATGTTAATTTAGTGTGTTACATGCTATGCTTATGGTATGCCTTATAATAGACTGAAAACATATTTTACATAATTAAAAATAAAAAACTAAATAATAATAGTGATGAAAAATAAGAGTGAAAAAATGTAAAGGTAAGTTTTATAGAATATCAAATATTTAAAACTTTATATCATTATTTTACATTTATATTTTTCTTATCTTTTAATTCGTTATACAATGAGAAAGTGATACACGTCTCATGTCATACTTTCAATATACCTTAAGGTTAAGCAACAATTTTTTGAGACCTTACATTATAAAACATTGTTTTTTAAAATAATATAGATATTCAAATATACTTTAGTAGCAAGTAGGTCCCACATGTTTGGGAATATTAGATGCAACTCATGCACACTAGTCAATTAATTCCGTATTTTATGCATGTAAATCCAAATCTGTCGAGGTATTACAATAAAGTTCAAAGACAGACATTAGCATGTCTACATGAAAAGGGCCAGGGAATCGAAGGTAATGTCTTCCACGTCTATTGAAGATAATGTCTACATGAAAAAAGCGAGGGAATCGAAGGTAATGTCTTTTACATCTATTGAAGATAATGTCTACGTGAAAAAGATTAGGGAATCGAAGGTAATGTCTTCCACATCCATTGAAGATAATGTCTCATTATCTTTTCTTTTAATTCATTATATAATGAGAAAGTGATACATGTCTCATGTCATACTTTCAATATACCTTAAGGTTAAGAAACATTTTTTTGAGACCTTAAATTATAAAACATTGTTTTTTTAAAATAATATAGATATTCAAATATACTTTAGCAACAAGTAGGTCTCACATATTTAGGTATATTAGGTGCGACACATACACATCAGTCAATTAATTCCTTATTTTATACATGTAAATCCAAATCTATCGAGATATTACAATAAAGTTCAAAGATGAATATTAAAATGTCGACATGAAAAGGGTTAGGGAATCAAAGATAACGTCTTCCACATCCACTAATGTAACATCTTCCATATCCATATTAGCAAAAAAAAAAAAAAATCTTATGACGATTTCATAAACTTAATGATTCACGTGTGTAGTACAAACGTGAATAAATTATTATTAATGTAATGATGTGATAAGACAACTTTTTATCGTACAAACACCTAAATGCAAAAATGATGAACATCCATTTTGTCAAAACCAACTACTTCTATTTCATTTATCTAACTGTTATGATGTAGTTGATCAGAGAAATGGAATACATATCTTATGAATCGTAGAGGAAAAAATACCTATTAATTTCAAAAAATCACGCCTGACCCCGACTTCCTCGTAATCCTAAAAGACAAAAGGCCGTTACCACTTCTACCAACCCAACCGGAGAATCTTTTTGTCTTCAGAAAAATAAAAATAAAATAAAAATCTGCCGTAAGCAGTGACGTGAGGATTGGTTTCATTCCTCGCATCTATTCTCCAACTCTCTCGCTACTTCTCCTCCGCAGGAATTGGGCGACTCTGGAGTGAGCCGACCTCTCATTCCTCCACCTTATCTCGGGTGATCCAGGTGATTTGATCTCCTTCTTCTTCTGGCTTGTTTTCCCTCCGATTATTGGTCTAAGAATCGGCCCTTTCGCCAGATTCTGATTTGTTTACTTCTCTTTTCATAGGTGTCGACTCCAACTCGGTTTTTTTTCTTACGGTTTGTGATTTGTTTGCAATGGTCTCCCTTTTCGCTTTCTCTCTCATCTTTAGTTTCGTTCTGGTTTGGTGTCTGATTCAGTCGGTGGTGGACGAGGATGATTACTGTATAGAAGGTGGGCGTGGGGATTGGAGTCTGAGGATATAGCAAGAAAGAAATGGGGTTGAAGCCGCTGGAGTGGTACTGCAGGCCGGTGGAGGATGGGTTCTGGACGAGGACGTCGCAGAGTGCGCTTGGCGCCTACACGCCCTGCGGAATGGAGACCGTCGTGCTCTGCGTCTCTTATTTGGTTCTGCTGGGGTTGTGCTACTACAGAATCTGGCGGACGGTCTGGGACGCCAAGGTCCAGAGGTTCTGCTTGAGGTCTCCTGCTTACAATTACTTCTTAGGGGTTCTTGCCGTGTACTGCGCCATCGAGCCTCTGTACAGGCTCGTTATGGGCATGTCACTCGGGAATCTGGATGGGCAGAGCGGTCTCGCTCCGTATGAGGTGAGAATTTTGTGCACGCTTGGTATCAAGTTTGTATTCAGGAGGTTGTTTTGTGGTTTGAGCATGTTGGACGGATGCAAAAATAGGGTACTTATGTTCTTTACTCTTTGGTAGTATGTCTACGATTCAATTCACTTGCTATTCTATGCTTAGTTAGTTCCTGAAAGAAGCCATTAAAGATTAAGTTGCTTTGTGCCTTCTAGGTGGAAAGTAATCTCAAGTTCCTGTCTTTTCAGATTATCTCATTGACCATCAAGTCTATTTCTTGGTTCTGTGCCCTTGTGATGGTTGGTGTAGAAACCAGAATTTACATATTTGAATTTAGATGGTATGTTCGCTTTGGGGTCATCTATCTTCTGGTTGGAGAGGCTTCCATGTTCACTCTTGTTTTCCCAATAAAAAAGTTCTATGCTGGGTAAGTTCTTCAATTCAGTTGATTTAGAATGTGATTACCCTGACATGATCTTCTCATATGCTTCTATAATCGTACATAATATCTTGGCAAGTTTCATATGTTTATTAGATCAAGTTTCATATGCTCATTAAATTTTAAGCACTATTCTAATTTTAATAGGAAATGGGATTTATGTACCTGATTTGGTATGGAAGGCACACAAATCTAAACATAACGCAAAGAAGAGAAGTTTTTTTAAAAAAACACGTTAAAGAAGTTGATTTGTCAAAATTAAATTGTTAGGGTTGTTCTTGCACTTTAAGATGCATGCCAAAATGTCAAGCACAACATTTATGTTTTTTTAACATTAAGGATAGGATGATTCTCATTGGCACAAACATTTATGTTATGCATTCACTTCCAAGGCATGAGTACCTATTCAACCCACGTGCTTGGGAAATTGTGATGCATATGTTCTAGGGGTCTGTGCTTGCCTCAGGGCAACTATTGTGTGAGTCCTTACTCATTTTGCAGTTATTCACTTATTTACTTGTATATATTTTGACACTTATATAGGGTTTTATCTTTTATCCCTTTGGGATTATTGAGAGATTAGTGGGAGCAATTGTACTTTGTCATCTCTTTTGAGTGATTTGGACCCATAGGGTTTTTCTTCTTGATCCTGGAAGATTTCTTTTTCCCTTGTACCATTTGGTTACAGTGATATCTCCTCCACCATGGAGTAGGTTATGATTGAACACAAAATCCTTTATGTGTATGATTGTTTTTGTCACTCGTTTTTCTTTGTGGTTGTTTCCCGGTTTTGTGTGTGCTCATTTCTCAACAACATAACCTCATTGGTCTGTCATACAAGACTCCTGTAGCATGTCATTGTGCATTTGGTCAGAGTATGCAGAAGCAAGATATGAAACATTCTTAAGTACCTTCCATGGACAAGTCAAATAAACTTGAGAAGTATAGATCAAAGAATATTGAAAACTCATGATGCATGTGGCTATAATGTGCTAAAAGCTTGCAGCAAAAACTTCTCATGTATTAACGTAACCTTGTGGAAAAAACCCCATGGTGCATGGGAAGGAGTCAAAAGATCTAAAATGACGTCATTTGAGCAATTTGACATGAGAAAAAAAATTCCTGAGTTCCATCGGAAGGTGACAATTGAGAAAAAGATCTTAAATAATGTCATATGACTACATGCGAGAGATCTAACATGAGAACTGTGACAATAGAAAAATAGGAAGATTGTCTTTATTGATAGAGTGGGATTACATATATATAAGGAGATTAGATATTCTAAGGATACATGGATATCCAATAACCTATTTAACTCATATAACCATATTACTATCTCTAATATTTCCTGTAACGTCCTACATTTTCCACGATAATTTAAAACAATTTAAACTATGAGAAAATTAAAGCCAAACAGAAGATATTAAACTACCAGGAACCTGTGTGTGCGGTCAAGAGACTCCGATCTATATGCACTACGCTAAACCAACCGTATGTCTACACCTGTAAACTAAAACCATTAGGAAAACGCATGAGTAACAGGAGTCACCTAGTACGCATTTTGAGAAAACCGCGGAAAATAAAATTATAATTAATTTTTCCTTTAAATTCATTTCGTAAATGATTTCCTCAAAACTTCAGAAACCAGGCCTACACCGGTTAAAACCACAATTGGGGCTTTACTAGCCTAAAACTACAAGCAAAGGCTCTTAATGGCCAAAACTACACACAGTGAGTCGGCTACCATAGGGTACGTCTCGTGCTCCTTCACATGGTACTCAGGAGGGAGTGTCATAACTCCACATCCGACAACACTCAAGTTTCAGTGCTCACAGCGATAATAGGAGTATCATACCTCCCGTCATGCCACAAGAAACCTCAACCTATGGACTATAATCCTAGTCTCGAGACGACAGTCAAGTAGTCTCATACCTTCAGAACCCGACGTCTCTCAGCCTCAGATATCTTGACCCCTCGACCTCGACGAGGGTGTCGCACTCAACCATTTAAGAATGTTGTTACATTCCTTAGTCTCGATGACACGGTCCCACATTATTTCGGTCCGTACACAGAAAATCCGAAAAATTATTTTCCAAAACAGGCCAACTACTTATTTGAAATCCATCTTCCAAAATTATTTTATATCTTTTAGAAACTCTTTCAAAATCTCAGCAAAATGGCACATCAGGTGTCCCAGAAGATCACTACTGATGGCCCACATTCCCATCTTATAGGGACAAATACAAACCAATCTGGAAAATCACTGTATCAAAATATATTTTCCAAAAATTACAGAAAAACCCCTAAAAATGCCTTGGTAGACCTACGTATGTGGAGCACACGTCTGACCAACGCCCCTGGTACTTCCGTCTGAACGCCAACAGAGCCTGGACCAGGCCAGAGCTGTTGTCGAACTCGTGCATGTGGCCCGTGCAATCGGTCCGTACCCTCAGTTTTCTGTTAGAATTCAGACAGTCAACAGCAGGGCACCCAAAAATCGTCCGAAGTGGGAACTCCGATCGGACCCCCAAACAATCACTAAAAATCTTGCATAAAACATAAGATGTAGACCCTTGAGTCTATTCCAAAATCCAACAAACAAAATTGAAATCTATTCACCATGCATCAAGATATAAAATCGCAAAGGCATAAGGGTCACAAGGACTGAAAACACATCAATTGTCATAAATACCCATAAATACCATAATAAATTCTTAAAAATTCTAAAACATTAAATTTAGCCTAGATTACATGCATCTTAGGCATTTCTACTATTTTACATGATTTCTACACATTAAATTAGAGATACGTACTTGAAACGATTGTCGGCGACTTAACGCGTCCTCCGGCCAGCCACCGACCTCCATCGACAACCACAACCCTCGTCGAGGCTTCCCCGACCTCCACCACTGAGCTCCACACGTCGCCACGAGTCGTTGCACACCATCGCCTCCCGTTCCCCCACTCCTAGGCTCTCTCCTTGTTTCTCACCCGCACCCATCAGTAGGCGGGAAGGAGGAGTGAAGAAGAAGATGGAGAAGGAGTGAAGGGGGAAAAGGAAAGGAAGGGAAGGAGGCTTGGCTGGGGCTTTGATGTGTCAGACAAAACATGCCCTATGCACGCGTAAATATGCGAGGATGGAAGTTGCTGTGCACCTACCCACCAACCCTCAGCATGTACGCACTAGCAAGTCTCCAGCCACCCTCCAGCCTTGCCACACACAGCCCAATTGCCAGCTCTAAGGCACGAGTCAACGACTTCTTGCACCAAAACACTCTCACCAACTAGCTCACAACTCAGGCCCCTTACGGACTCACACCCGGGTCCACAAGCACAGTGTTACAATGCATAGTACTAGCCACGCACTGAGACACGTCACAGAAGTCAGTCTACGAGGTCCAAGCCTAAAAGCATAAAACCTCACAAACGGGCCTTGGAACAGTAACACCCGTCCAGGAATAAATTCATTAAATTGTAAATAATTACAAAAATGAATTTACGAGTGTTACATCCTAATCCCTTTAAAAGAAGATTTTGCTTCTGAAATCACTAGGTGAAAAGATACGGGTATTAGGTTAGGATGGGTTCCTCACGTTCCCACGTGGCCTCCTCGACTCTATGATGCCGCAATCGCACCAAAATCAGTGGAATCACCTTGTTCCGCAGCACCTACTCCTTACGGTCAATAATCTGGACGGCATCCTCCACAAAGGACAGATCTTCTTGGAGCCCTTTTGGCTAAACTGAGATCACATGAGACGTGTCAGTCAGGCATTTCCTCAACATGGAGATATAGAATACATTGTGCACGGAGGACATCTCTGGTGGTAGATCCAATCGATAAGTAACCTCATCAATCTTCTGGATAATCTGGTACGGGCCAATATAGCGAGGACTTAGCTTGTCACACTTCCCGAACTTGATGACACCCTTGGTCGACGACACCTTTAGGAACACAGTCTCTCACTAGAAATTCCAACGGTCTCCGCTTCCGGTCGGTATAGATCTTCTGCTGAGTTTGTGCAGCTAACAGTCTGCTACAGATCAAATCCATTTTGTCCGCATACAACTGTACCAGCTTAAGACCAATTAACTGACGCTTGCCCACCTCACTCCATTAAATCGAGGATCAGCGTGGTCTACTATACAAAGCTTCGTACGACACCATCCCGATGTTCGAGTGACAACTATTATTGTAGGCGAACTCAATCAGCGGCAAATGGTCCTTCCAACTCCCTTGAAAGTCTAAGACACATGCTTTGAGCATATCTTCCAGCGTCTGGATAGTCTTCTCTGTCTGAACATGTACTATAGTTGAGTACGATATCAAAAGCTTCTTATGGAGTTTTCCAGAACTTTGAGGTGAACCTTGTGTTTCTATCCAATACGATGGACACCGGAACACCATGCAGCCTAACCACCTTGGAGACATACAACTCGGCTAGGCGGTGCATCAGAAGCTTCACCCGAATGGTAAGGAAGTGAGCAGACTTGGTCAGTCAATCCACGATCAACCACACGGTGTCGTTCTTTCTCTGAGTCCGCAACAAACCAGTCACGAAGTTCATCGAGACGTGCTCCCACTTCCACACAGGAATATCCAACGACTGCAAGGTCCCTCCAGGTCTCTAGTGCTCCGCCTTGACCAGCTGGCAGGTGGTATACCTCGTCACATGACTAGTAACATCTCTCTTCATGCCAGGTCACCAAAAGTTCTGCTTCAGGTCTCGATATATCTTCGTACTCCCAAGGTGAATGGTGTACCTAGACTGATGTGCTTCATCCAACAACTTTTGCCTGGCCTCCTCATACTAGGTCACATACAGACGCATATCATACCTTAACTCTTCATATGCCTCAATAGAGAAATGAGACTCTCCACCAGCCTCTAGCTTCTCAAACACAGCCTGAAGAAACCGATCCCGCTGCTGACAGGCGATAATAAACTCTAACAGTTTGGGACGGACAAACAGGTTAGCCACCCAGACACCAACTGTCCCTCGAGTTTGCCGTTTCGGCTTGCAGCTCACCAGATTCTCTAGCATGGTCTATTCCTTGACCATCAGGTTCGCTATCACGTGCGTATGCTGACTCAAGGCATCGGCGACCATGTTGGCCTTGTTGGGATGGTAAGACAGGTTGAAATCATAGTCCTTCAAATATTCCACCCAACGATGCTACCTCAAGTTGAGGTCAATCTGCGTGAAGATATATTTCAAGCTCTGATGATCAGTGAAGACTTCAAACTGCTTCCCATAGAGATAGTGTCGTCAGAGCTTGAGAGCAAACACTACGACAGTCATATCCAAATCGTGGATCGGGTAGTTCTTCTCATGATCCTTCAACTGGCGCGAAGTATACATGAAAACATTATCATGCTGCATCAGAACACATCTTAACTCAACACCGTTGAAATCACTTACACAGTGAAGCCACCACTTCCAGAAGGTAGAGTTAACATAGGGGCAGAAATCAGACGAGACTTCAACTCTTGAAAACTCGTCTCATAATTCTGGTCCTAGCAAAAAGGAACTTCCTTATTGGTCAACTCAGTCAAAGGCGTGGCTATGGAGGAGAAATCTCTGATAAACCTCCTATAATAGCCATCAGACCTAAGAAACTCTTGATCTCCGTCACAATCTTGGGTCGCTCCCAACTGTTCATCGTCTCGACCTTGGTAGGATCTACTTTGATGTTTTCTCCAGAAATCAAATGGCCAAGGAATATAATTTCACTCAGTCAGAACTCGCACTTGGAGAATTTGGCGTACAACTAATGAGACCTCAGAGTATCCAAAACCACCATCAAGTGCAAGGCGTGAGTCTCAACATCTGGGGAGTAGATCAGTACGTCATCAACAAAAATCATAACGAACTGGTCCAGAAAAGGACTGAAAATCCTGTTCATCATATCATAAACGCAGTCGGTGCATTAGTAAAGTCGAAAGACATGACCGTAAACTCCTAATGTTCGTACCGTGTCCGGAAAGTAGTCTTCTGAATGTCTAAGTCTTATATCCTCAACTGGTGATACCTTGACCTCAGATCAATCTTCGAGAACACGGATGCTGACTGCAACTGATCGAACTGGTCATCAATGCGGGACAAGGGATACTTGTTCTTCACCGTGATATGGATCAACATCCGATAGTCTATACATAGTTGGAGCGAACCATTCTTCTTACGACGAACAAAACAGGTGCTCTTTACGGACACACTTGGTCTGATAAACTCCTTATTCAGCAACTCCAGCAACTGAGTCTTGAGTTCTCGTAACTCTGCTAGCGTCATACGATAGGGAGGTTTCGACACAGCACCAGAATCGGAGATCAGATTGATCGAGAATTCTACTTCCTTGTGAGGTGACATACTAGGCAAATCGTCAGTGAAAACGTCAGGATATTCACACACTACAGAGATGTTGTAAACACCCAACTCAGGAAAAATGGAGGTAACTATACTAGCTAGATACCCTATGTAATTCCTGATCAAAGATTTATAAACCTTCTTAGTTGAAATGACAAGTTTAGATTCACCCTGACACCCACCTTGCATAAAGAAAGACCCATCCTTAGGAGACCTAAAATAAACTTTCCTTCGAGCACAGTCGATCAAAGCGGACTACTGTGTCAACCAATCCATGCCGAGTATCACATCGTACTCTACATGTCCATCACGATCAGGTTAGCGTCGAACTCTTTATTGTTCAACATCAAGTCGACAGACCGTAGATACTTCCATGCTAAACTGTGCTCTTCTAATGGCATCACTATGTTGAGATGAAAGGTCAGTGTAGCTGGTCTCTCTCCCAACTTTGCCGCAAATGCCTCAGAGATAAAGGAGAAAGAACTCCCTGAGTCAAACAACATTTTGGCCATCCAGCTAACCAAAACAAAAGAACCTGATGGTCAAACAAAATAACAACACCACACATTCATACAATCAGGTAGATGTCTAGATTATAAAGAAATTACAACAAATTTCAGAGGATTACAGAACCAACTTCTCATCCTTACCTTCAATAACATCTCCTAAAAATTCAGCGTCTGGAGCTGTATGGTAAACACTCGTCCCTTAGTCGATTGCTGTGGCCCGCTTCCTGCCTTCTTAGGCGATTCGGGATAAGATCTCTGAACATGTCTCGCCTTTCCACAATTGTAGCATATCACAGAGGCTGAAGGCTGTCGAGGATGAGGACAATATGTAGCGATGTGGCCCACTTGACCACAGTTGAAGCATTGATTCCTACTAAGAGCACTGGATTCTGTCTGATTGAGGTCAGCTCCGCTATTCCCAGTAAAATTCCGTCGGTCCGTAGAGGAAATACTAGACCTCACCTTCTACTTCTTCTAGGGCTACCTGAATTACTGACACTTGAAGGACCGAAGAAAGAGAATTGGGTGGTAAAAGAAGGTTTACCCTTTCCTTTTGACGACTTTTCAGAAATTTTCTGATGCTTGACTTCGAAGCGATAAGCCATCTCCACCATGTTCTACACAGTCTGGCACCGACAGCCCATCACCATCACCCGTAGTCTTAGGTTCAAGTCGTCCAGAAACCCCTACTTCTGTTCCCTCTGTGTCCATTTCTCCTTAGACTCATAAGTAGGAGCAAAACGTTCCAGCCGAGTGAACTCAGTCTCATACTAGAGCACCGACATTATGCCCTGCTCCAAACTTCGGAAATCTCGGTGAAGCTGCTCCTTTACATAAGTGGGAAAATACTTGTCATAAAAGATCGCCTTGAAATCCTTCCATTGGATGCTAATAGTGATTGAGTCCGGGAACTTCAGCCGCCTCATAGACTTCCACTACCTATCTACCTCATCATTCAGCAAATAGGTCACCAATCAAACCCAATGCTCTGCTGGACACGTCATGCTCTCTAGCATCTTCACCACCTTCTCTAGTCAGATTTCGCTCTCCTCAGCATTGACCTTGTTATTGAACGATGGTGGACGAAGTTTCGTAAACTAGTTCAGCCACAGGTCATCCGATGGTTGACTAGTACTATTCTTGTTGAACGCGTGAGAGATCCTATGTGTCAAATTCTTCAGCTCCGCACGAACCGCCTTTCATCTGTCCACGTCCTCTTGGGGTTCGGTCTCCTCGACAAGGGTCTTGCCTTTACGACCACGAGGAGGTATTCTGCCAGAGAAAGGCAAAGTACCTGCACCACAAACAGAACAATCAGAAACCACGAAGAGATCAGGTGCAGACTCTACTATACATGTAAAATCTATGGAGTCTCTAAACCGGACATCCTACGTATAATACTAGTCTAATGCGAACTAGTGAACCTGGAGCTCTAATACTAATTGTAACGTTCCATATTTTCCACGATAATTTAAAACAATTTAAACTATGGGGAAATTAAAGCTAAACAAAGGGTATTAAACTATTAGAAACCTGTGTGTGCAATTAGGAGACTCCGATCTATATGCACTACGTTAAACCAACCGCATGTCTACACCTGTAAACTAAAACTACAAGGAAAATGCATGAGTGATAGGAGTCATCTAGTACGTACTCCGAGAAAACCGCAGAAAACAAAACTATAATTATTTTTCCTTTAAATTTATTTTTCAAACCATTTTTTCAAAACTTCACAAACCAGACTCACACTGGTCAAAGCCATAATTGAGGCTCTACTAACCCACAACCATAAGTATAGGTCCTTAATGGTCAAAATCACACACAGTGAGTCTGGAAGTCCGATGTCAGGTAACCAAACTATGGCCACAAGTAGTCTACCGAAAAACAACTAACGGAGTCTGCACTGCCACGACGTGCCATCCTGTGGAGGAGTTGCGTCGTCTCGTGATTCTTCTATCTGGAGAACCCTTACAAAGTCAACCCCTCCCTGGGAAGGCTGTCCTGTCTCTCAGGATACTACCAGCTACGGAGTACGTGTCCTACCTGCACTGGCCACCACAGGGTACGTCTCATCACGTCTTCCACACGGTGCTCAGGAGGGAGTGTTATACCTTCACGTCTTCCAAACAAATTCGGAAAATCGCTGCATTAAAATATATTTTCCAAAAATCTCAGAAAAACCCCTAAAAATGCCTTGATAGACCCACGCATGTGGAGCGTGCGTCTAGCTAGCGTCCTTGGTACTTCCGTCTGAACGCCAACAGAGTCTGAATCAGGAGTCAGAGTCGTTGTCGAACCTACGCATGTGACCCGCGTAATCCGCCCGCGTCCTTAGTTTTCTGTTACAATTCAGTCAGTAGCAGAGCACCCAAAAATCACCTAAAGTGGGAGCTTCGATCGGACCTCTCAAACAACCATCAAAAATCTTGCATAAAACATAAGATGTTGACTCATGAGCCTACTCTAAAACCCAACAAACAAAACTGAAATCCATTTACCATGCATCAAGATATAAAATCGCAAAGGTATAAGGATCACAACGATCTAAAACACATCAATCGCCATAAATACCCAGAAATACCATAATAAATTTTCAAAAATTCTAAAACATTAAATTTAGCCTAGATTACATGTATTCTAGGCATTTCTACCATTTTACATGATTTCTACACATTAAATTAGGGATATGTACCTGAAATGATCGTCGATGATCCAACGCGTCCTTCGGTCAGCCATCGACCTCCACTGACGACAACGATCCTCGCTGAGGCTTCTCCGACCTCAGTGACACGCCATCGGTGCTCCACACGCCGCCACGAGTCGCCGCATGCCATCGCCTCCCGTTCCCCCACTCTTAGGCTCTCTCTGTTTCTCACCCGCACTCACTAACAGACGGGAAGGAGTAAAGAAGATGGAGAAGGAGTGGAGGGGGAAAGGAAAGGAAAGGAAGGAGGCTTGCCTAGGGTTCTGATGTGTTGGAGAAAACTCGCGCCATACATGTGTAAATTTGCGAGGGAGGAAGTCGCTGTGTACTTGCCCACTAACCCCCAGCATGCGCGCACCAACAAGTCTCCAGCCACCCTCCAGCCTCGCCGCACACAGTCCAATTGTCAGCTCCAAGGTACCAGTCAACGACTCCCCGTAGCAAAATACTCCCACCAACCAGCCCACAATGTGGGTTCCGCATGGACCCACACTTGGGCCTACAAGTACAGTGCCACAATGCACAGGAACACGTCATAGAAGTTAGCCCACGAGGTCCAAGTCTAAAAGCACAAAACCTCACAAACAGGCCTCGGAACAGTAACACCCGTCTACGAATAAATTCATTAAAATGTAAATAATTACAAAAATGAATTTACGGGTGTTACACTCCCCCTTAAGTTGAAGCATATATATCAATCATGCCCAGTTTATTATAAAGAAACTGAAACACTCCAATTCTAAGATATTTATTGAAAACATCAGTTAACTACTTAGAAGATTGAGTATATGGGGTAAAAATGGTTTCCCTCGTAACTATATCTCTAACAAAGTGACAGTCAACCTCAATTTGTTTTGTACGTTCATGGAAAGTAGGGTTTAATGAAGATAGCAACCTGATTGTCACATCTCATAGACATAGGAACCTCAGCTTGGAAACCAAGTTACTCTAACAGGGATTTTATCCACATCTCACATGTTGTCTGTACCATAGATCGGTGCTCAGCTTCAGCATTAGACCTCGACACCACATTCTGTTTTTTGCTGTGCCAAGTAATCAAGTTGCCTCCTACATAGGTACAAAATCCAGATGTTGATTTTCTGTCTCCTCGATCTTCTTGTACTCTGGCGACAATTCTGGTGTGACCATTCTTCCTGTAGATGAGACTTTTTTCTAGAGCGTCTTTCACATATGCCAGAATCCAGAGAGCTCCTAACCAGTGCACTCGCTTAGGCTTATGCATAAACTGGGTCAAAAGGCTAACAGCGTACGAGATATCAGGTCGAGTTACTGTCAGGTAGATGAGTTTCCCAATCAACCTCCTGTATTGAGTAGAATCTTTTAACAACTTTGAGCTACTGTCCTAGAATGCAGGTGTCTGTTCAATAGACGTACTCTTTGATATGTACCCTAGGAGGCCTATTTGTTGTAAGAGATCTAGGACATATTTTCTTTGTGATAGCGTCATTTTATCATGTACATAAGCGAACCTGATTCCAAAAAAGTAGCGAGGTTTTCTCATGTCTTTTGTCACAAAATGAATGTGTAAATGCCTTTTTATGTCTGTGATGTCCTGTGTATTACTGCCAGTCATAAGTATGTCATCTACATATACTGCTAGGATGACACACCAACAACTGTCCTTTTGTAGAAAACTGAATGGTCCACCGCACACCCTTGAAATCCTCCAACTTCTCGAACCATGCTCTGGGACTTTGTTTCAGGTCCTAGATTACCTTCTTGAGTTTGCATACAAAATCCTCCCCCTGACCAACATATCTTGGAGGTTGTTCTATCAGAACAGATTCTGTTAAGCCCCAATACAAGAAAGCATTCTTGACATCTAGCTGACACACCTCCCATAAGTGATTTATAGCGAGGGATAGAAGTACTTGAATGGAGTTAAGACGAGCCATGGGTGAGAATGTCTCCTCATAGTCTATCTCATATATTTGAGTAAAGTTTCGAGTCACCAGTCTTGTCTTGTATCTGTCAATACTGTCATCTGCCTTGTACTTGATAGATAGATCCATTTGCAGGTGACCACTGTAGTTTTAGTAGTGCGGGGCACCAATTCCTACGTATTACGACCAGTAAGTGCAGCTATCTCCTCATCCATAGTAGCCTTCCATTGGGGTATAGTCAGTGTCTTTTGATGATTCCTGGGAATAGACTGAGACACAATGGACAAAACAAAATTATGAAAACGAGGATGAAGGGAATTATAAGACACAAAATGAGAGATAGGATGGACTGTGCAAGTACGAGTACGTTTTTGTAGGACAATCGGTAGATATGAGGAACTGGTAGGCGGATTTGCAGCTGCAGAAAAGGATGATTCAGTCGTGGGAGGCACTGAGGTATGCTGACGTTGCTGATAAATCTGCAAGGGACGTGTAATATTTGATGGCAAAGGAGGATCTGAAACATTTTCATCTTGCAACGTCACTATAGAAGGAAAAGGGACCGACACATTGGATGGGGAAGACACTGTATAGTATGGAATAGACTCAAAGAAGGTGACGTCGACAGATACAAAATATCATCTAGTGGGAGGATGAAAACACCGATATCCTTTTTGAGAGCGGGAATACCTAACAAAGACACTTTATTGAATTAGGAGACAATTTGTCCAAACTAGGGGAGAGGTCTTGGACAAAAGTTACACATCCAAACACTCTGAGAGTTGAACTAAATAGACTGGACTCAGGTCTAAGATGACGGAGTGGGGCTTCTCCATCAAAAGGAGTAGAAGGCATCCTGTTGATTAGATAGGTTGCTGTAAGCACGGCATCAGACCACAACTGCTTGAGGATATGTATGTGAACCATGAGAGTGCGGGTGATATCTAGAATGTGCTTATGTTTGCGTTTTGCAATGTCATTCTGCTGTGAAGTGTGAGGACACGATGTCTGATGTAAAATACCCAATGATGCATAGTAAGAAGTAATTTTATGCTAAACAAACTCATGTGTATTGTTAGTGCGTAAAATTTTAAGAGTAATATTAAACTGATTCTTTATTTCTGTCACAAAATTATTGAGTACATCAATGACCTGACTACGATCCTTAAGTAAGTATACCCTGGAAATTCTAGAAAAATGATCAATAAAAACTATATAATACCTATGACCTGAAATAGATTGGACACGAGACGGACCTTAAATATCACAATAGACTATCTTAAACATAGAAGTACTATATACAAGACGTAATGTTTTAAAGGAAGCACGATGGTGCTTTCTCAACTGACAAGACTCACATTGAAACTGCGACATAGAGCACCATGGTAAGGCCTGCTGAAGTTTCTAATGCGATGGGTGATCCAGTTGATAATGTAAGGAAGAAGACTCAGAAGCAGACACTACAGAGGCCAGTCCTTGGGGAATATCATCACGAACTCGTAGGTACAGTCCATTTCCTCGCTCACGATCCAAATCAATCTTCCTTTCCGTCTGTAAATCCTGAAAAACACAATAAAAGGGAACACAGAGGTAACACAACAATATAACTGTTTAGTAATGACACTAATGGACAGCAAATTTATAGGGAAATTAGGAACAAACAAGACTTTATCAAGAGACAATTGTGAAGAGGCTTGGACCACTCTTTCACTAGAAACTGAACACGTTCGGCCATCAACAATTGCTACTGATCGAAAATCTGACAACTGAGACAACTGGGTTAACAAGCTATGTGTACTTGACATGTATGAGGTGGCATCAGAATCAATAATCCAGGAAGAGTCTTTGGATGCAAGGAAGGCGTTAGTACCTGATGAGATAGTCTGAGTAGCCGTGACAGCAGTATTTGCGACCTTTAACTACTGGAGCCTCTCGTAGTCTGCTTGGGAAACTATGAAAGTCTGCTCCACAATAATAACCGCTGCAGTGGGTGGCTCGGTAGTGACATGTGTCATCTGTCATCGATCAATAATATCTCAGTACTTCTCAATTTTGTACTCCAATTGTCCACAGTGTGTACATCGAAGATGTCCATCTGTCTCCCTTTTACCACAACCTCCACTTTTAAAACCACTACGTCCTCGCCCTTGGGTGACCGCTATACTTGAAGGTTGCGACACTGTAGGAGTGGCAGCTGTAGATACATAAAGGACCTTGGTGAAGGTCATCTGAAGATCTAGAATATTGTCAGCTCCCAAAACCTGACTCTTGATCTGAGAACTGATGTCTGGATTTAGGCTAGAGAGTTAGATTGCAATTACTAACTCCTCACGATACTGACGCAAGCATGTAATATCAATAGTGATAGGTTGGTAAACATCCAACTCATCTAGTAGAGCCCGGAGTGTGGCGAAGTGGTCCTGAACCGACTTGTCCCCCTGTCGTAAAGTAAAAAATTGCTCATATATCTCACAGACGCGAGATATATTCTTTTCATGACTATATGTAAGACGGAGGGTGTCCCATATCTTCTTTGCTAACCGTAGTAACATAACATCCCTTACAACTGAAGGTTCCATACTGTTTCCCATCTATGTAATAATAGTCGCATCATCGACTAATTAGTCCTCATAAGTGTTACATCAGGAGGTGGATAAGTGATATGCTTCAGTTTCTTATGTGCCAAAACGAAGGTCTCAAAGCCCTTAGACTAAAGGAGATAGTTGGGGCCCGAAAGTTTCTCAGAGGTCCCATTTATATGCTTTACAAGGGAATCACGAGATGCCATACTGAATTGAAAAAAATTGATAAAGAAAACTACTGTATGATCTGAGAACAACCAGGTAGGTGAATTAGACTGCTCACAAAGTGTGGATATGACGTATCCACACACCACGAAGGCTGGAGATGAAGAGGAGGCTTAGAACATGGCCTTACGGGATGGGACTGCTAGAGAGGAGGGGCTGGACTGCTTCTAAAATGGATCGAGAGGAACGGAGGGACTCACTGGCAACCTGGTATGCGCCGGAGAGCCCCTAATAGCCAATCGGGGTTGAGGAGAAGGTTGGTGAGAGGTCTGATCGGCTATGGGGTGACCTGGAAGGGCTGGAGATCACTGACGAGGCCTCTGTAGCAGTCGGAAGAGTCGACGGGAGGTCGAACTGGCGACAGCTGGCGTCGGTAGAGTCTGGGCGGTAGCGTAGGCTGCAAGTCTGGGTGGCGGCGCGGGAGTAGCCTGCGTGAGGGGAAGGACAGGTCGGAGCAGTCGACAGCGGCAGGCGGCGGGTGGAGGCAGGTTAGGTCAGGAAAAAAACCTTTGCTTTGTTACCATATGATAATAGAAAAATAAGAAGATTGTCTTTATTGATAGAGTGGGATTACATATATATAAGAAGATTAGATATCCTAAGGATACTTGGATATCCAATAACCCGTTTAACTTATATAACCATATAACTATCTCTAGCAAGGACCCTAAATCAATCAAGGCACAGTGAAATCCAAAATCAGCCAAGACACAGAGAATCATATCAAATGTTGTTGAAATCTTATTTAATATCACTTTTTAAAACATATTCTTATAATATCCAATATTATTTTTCAAAAATTTTTTTAGTATATACTTTCATAAAAAAAAACTTCTAGGATATCTCTCTTAAAATACCAAACTCTTCTAAGACATAAAATAATATAGGCAAGGCTTTAGTGTTGTAATTTGAAGGACAGTTCATTAAAACGTTAGTAAAGTTTGCTGTATGGATCAAGGACTTAATAAGAATAAGAATTTCCTTTCCAAGTTATACTTCCAAAAAAGGAAATGCGTTTTTCACAAAAAATAAACTGAAATTTCATTTCTTTTTTAAATATTTTTTAATTCAAATCTTCATAATACCATTCATAAATATATCAACCAATGACTTCAAAAGTTTTAAGAGTTTTTAGGGCACAGAAATACCACAAACGATGACGTAACTTTGTTGAAAACTTGAAATCTAGTGGGCACCCTAAGAAAGATTAATAGTAGTGGAGTTTGAAGTAAGAAAAAACAGATATGATAGGAACAATAAATTTAGTTGGTCAAAAAGGCAGACTCACTTTTCTGACTTTTATATCATTACGAGAAGTGAAATTTACAGAAATATGAGATATGCATGAATGAGATATTTATTATAGCGGTTATGTATGATACTCCAAACTTTTCGTCAAACACTTTTGGCTGAATAAGGTAGGTTTCTTCTTACCAGGCTACCTTCTTAGAATCTAATCAATACCACAAACTTTTGACTTCTTACATTAATCTAAATTCATTATTTATTTACATTAATTTTAATTCAATTTCTGATTAAAGTACTAAGCTCAACTTCTATGATTTTCTACAACACTTGTAAAATTCAAAATTAGAAAATCATAAAATACATGAATCTTGACATCCCCTGTAGATCTTCTCTTGTCATTTTCTTTTAAAACATTTGATTAATGAGAAGAAAGAGACATTAAGCTGAGTATAATTTGGACTCATTCTTTAATCAATTACATAGTCCATAAACTGTGTATGATTATCTTTAACATGCTTTGGTTTCATGATGCATGTTATATGTTAAAGTTTGTATATTTTGTATTAGGTGTAGTGGGTTATTGGGTTATTGGATATCCATCTAATCTAAGGTATCTAATACATCTCATATATATATAACTACTCTTTCAGAAAAATAGATATGCCTTTTTCTCTTCTATTTTCCTTTTTATATGGTATTAGAGCCCAGGGGAAAGCCCTAGGAAGTCGCCCTTTCCATTATCAGCTGTCGGCAGGTCCTTCTCTGCTGTCAGCACACCCGACCAACCTTCTTGCCGCTGGTGGGCCCTTTCTCAGTACACCCGACCAGTTCTTCTTTGTCGATAGCACACTTGACTAGCTCTCCTATTCGTGTCACCGATTGTCCCTTTCCTCTCCTTCAGTCGGGCCGTTGACCACAGAAGAACCTTCCAGTGACGTTAGCAACCACAGTAGGTCCCTTTGTTGCTGGTTAAATCGTTGAAAGGGCCTTCCAGGCTCTCCTGTTCCATCGAAAGAGGCTTTCGACTACTCCAGACTCGTTGCCAGGGCTTTCCAGTGGTAAAGGGTGTGATGGCTTGCGTAGGGGTGGATGTGGCCATACAGATGCTGAAGGACGTTCCCGTTGCACTCATTGTGTTCGGACAGGTCATCGGATTGACTGATGTTGGAATTTGATTTGTCGACCTTTTATAACACATGTTACTATCGAGACCATAGTATCCACTTCCACCAGTGAAGAGCAGACGGTTACCATCTCTCAAACTAACTATGTCGGTTCATATAGTTAAAGGTCATCCCGTCGCCATTGCCTCTCATTGTCCTTCCACAGGCATTAGTGTTTTCTTAGTATTCAAGGATTTTCTTGGATCATTGATTCTTATGCCTTCTCTCATATGTTAGGTACAAAAAACTTATTTACTCATCTGACTTAGCTTTTTAATATTCAATCTGCGATTATTGGTGATGGTCGGTCTTGCTTTGTTATTAAAGAAGGGGTTGTGTAGGTCTTTTTCCAGCTTTCTCTTGAAAAAGGTCCTATACGTTTCTGATTTCCTTGTTAATCTCCTTTTTATTAGTGCTATTGCAAAACAATTACTTTATTATGTTACATTTTTTCTTTTTCACTACATGTTTCTGGATTTGCGGACTAAGAGGAGGATTGATTTGGATCGTAAACGAGACAATGGCGTGTACCTACTGGTTAGTGACGATATACCACGAAAATTAGCGTCTGTGGCATCTACCTCTAAGATTTTGTGTCTGTGGCACTACCAATTAGGTCATTTATCTTACCAAAAGTTGTAGTAGGCCTTATCGTGGGTTTTAGTTTCTCCTTCTGATTGTGAGTCTTATCGGTTGGGTAAGCACCATCGTGTTTCCTTTAGACATTTACGTCTTGTGTCGAGTTATACTTTATTTGAGATAGTCTATTGTGATATTTGAGATAGTTTCATCTGTGTTTGGTTATCGCTATTATATTGTTTTTATTGATTATTTTTTAAGAATGTCTTGAGTTTATTTACTTAAAGATCGTAGTCATATTTATGATGTACTCAGAATATTTATTACAGAAATAAAAAATTAGTTTGATTGAAGGTTGAGTTTTATTGTGCATCCTTAAGTATTATACATCAGATTATGTGCTTTTACATCTCTTAACAATATAGGATGGTTGAGCGTAAACACACGCATATACTTGATGTCACTTGTACCATTATGTTTCACATGAAAGTTTCAAAATACTCTGATGCTGTTCTTACTACCACATATTTCATTAATAGGATGTTTTTTACTCCTCTAGGCGGTGAAGTCCCTCTTTGGTGTCTTCGATCGAATACCACTTTGTTTCCTTTAACCTTTAGAGTTTTTAGGTGTGTTACTTTATCCAGGATGTCTCTTCTGGACTTGATAAATTGTTTCTCAGGTCAATTAACTGTATTTTTGTGGGTTATTCTAAAATTCAATGGGATTATAGGTGTTTTCATCCTTTGTCCAGACGATATTTGATGTTAATTTTTTTGAGTTTATGAGTTATTTTGATTATTCTACACCTACTGTTGAGTCTATTTCTCTTTCCTTTATTGTGAAGTCCCCTGTTGCAGGTCACTAGGAACCCCTCATTGTTTGTACAGAGGTCCTTTGTCCTTTACAGGTGTATTAGTGTCGTCAGCAAATACCAGCACCTCCTCTCATGATAGAATCAACCTCCTCTGCGAATGCAAATCCACTTCCACGTGATTTTGTCCTCTTAATAGTTTTTCGTAAAGGTATCTATTTTGCCATTGCTCATCCAATCTCTAATTTTGTTTCATATAACTCTCTCTTTATCCTCGTTTCCATAATTTTGTCTTGTTTCTCTCTTCTAAGTCTGTTCCTAGGAATCATCAGAAGACACTTTTACTTCCTTAATGGAAGATAGTAATGGATGAGGAGATAGTTGTATTAGCAGCCTGTGGCACTTGAAAGTTGGTGACCTATCTTGTCGGAGTTAACATAGTGTAACACCTTAGTGTTACACAACAGTACAAGAACTACCCAAGAGCAGCTAAAAGAATCTAAATGACAGAATTAAATAAATAAAGCTAATCACTCAGACCTGTGTGCGGCAAACGTGGCTCGAAAAGATGCATCAGACTAGACTGTTCCTACACTTGAGCACCTGAAACAAAGGAGACAAGGAAAACACGCGTGAGTGACAGGAATGTCATCCAGTACACGTCCCAAAAACAGCGCTAAAACCCACGAAAAACAACATTGCCAAAAAACTACCATTGCTAAACTACATGTTCAATTTGAAAAACTTAGAAAACAATGACATTTCAAACTTTCTTTTCTTTTCTTTCAAAACCTCATGCTCTTTTATAAACCTTTATACTCAACACAGGAGAAGCAAATCATTTCATCTAGTTTCTTAGTCTAAAACATCATTTAAAACCATTAACACAACTTATCACAAATCCGGGTTAGGAACTAATCCACACACAAATCTACACTTTTCCATTCCAAAACTGGTTGCATCATCTTGGCCACAGGCGATCGACCTGGCCACAAGCAGCTGGTGAGGATTCCATGTCATCACACCTACACTGCAGTGCCGCGGTGAACTACCCTGCATTGGAGTTCAATCGTCCCGGCCGCAGCTTCAAAATGTACTCTCACGGGTACAAGCACGGAGTGTGTCTTAGGGACGTCTTGGTGCCCGAGTACCCGGGGACTCTAACCCCAGACCGGTCCAGCACCGACACTGAGGGTAGTCCGGGTCTCTCATACCCTAAGACCTACAGTACCACCACAATCTTGAGGCTCCTACCCCGGACCGCAAACTCGGCAACCATAACCAAGGACACGTCCCTGACATCTGTAGAGGTCTCACTACCTCGTCGGCAAGTCCTGGTTTCATTGTGGTTCCTACAATTTCCTTTAATCTCTTTAAAATCATATGCAATTTCTCTTTTCAAAACATTTGTCAAAACCATTTTCTATTCATAAAACTCTTTGCAAATCACATGCATTATGCATTAATTCATTACCTGTGGCCTTTAAACCCACACATTCATTCATGGTCATTGTACCATGCAATCACCCCTCATATGGGTCCACATTCACACACATAAGCTATGTGTCAAATATCTCATGGAAAACACCATTAAAAATAACATATTTGCATGCATCATCTTATAAGTCATTTCCATGCATTTCATACATTTATCATGTATTTATCTATATTTATCAACATTTTTCTAAACATTTCTCAAAATGGCTCTGGTCCTGATTCAGCACACCGAATTGGGTCCCGATATACCGAAATCCCCTGATTCGACATACCGAATTGGGTATCGATATACCGAAATCTCCTGATTCGACATACCGAAGAATTTCGGTATTCCAAATCCCTGATAGGTTTACCAGTTCCCTGTCAGATCGGTCGACCGAACTTCCCCGGTCGTCCGAACTTCCCCGGTCGTCCGAATCCACGACACAGGGCACCACCGGGAAGTATTTCGGTATGCCGAATCCAATTCGGCATATCGTTTTCTGCGGTTGCAGAAAACTCTTCAGGTCACCGTCACCCTTTTCTCTCCAAGGTGGGAGTAAGGATCGGATCCATCAAAAATACCACGAAAATTACCAATAAAACATGAGGTGTAAACCTCCAAGTTTACTTCAAAATCCCTTAATCCGATCATAAAACCGTTAAGTATGTTGTTCTATCAAAAAGCACAAAGACATCAAGCTCGAATACCATCACTGTAGCATGCTTCAAGAACATCTACAAAAAACCCCACAACAAACTCATGGATCAACAAGACATCAACATGAACATGTCATTCATCACATTCTCAACAATTTCCCTACTTTTGCATGATTTTAACATGATTATCCATGATTTCCTCCTTTAACCTAACATGCTTCAACAGAGGAAAGGAAGCAGAAGGAGGGACGCGTACCTGGCTTGAACGAGCCTCGCGTGTCCTCAAGCTCCGGCGGTGCACGGCACCAGCCAATCCCCGCACTCGCGTGACTACTCCCGACACGCGACCTCTCCTCAGCTTCCACACTCCCTTGCGCCCTCTCACTTTGGTTCTCCCCTCTACCCCCACACGACCCGTCTCCCTCTTTAAAGCCACCTCTGCACCTGCCATCCCTCGAAGCACGCCGGTCCGCCGCCAGCCTCGCTGCTCCGGAAGGGACGGGACGAGCAGCCCTCCCGCTAGCCCCCACGCGTAGGAGAGGACCGATCGCAAGTCACGGGCACGGAGAGAAGAAAAACAAGGGTCACGGGCACAACTGGCTCTTTGACCGGGTCTAAGTCCAAGTGGGTCTACCACAAACACGGGTCCCAATGCATAATCGACCCACAAGCCAAAGAAATCACACCACAAGGAAGAAATCAGGGGCACAAAACACAGGGAGAGTCCACAGCCAACAAACACAATCTGGATTTACCATTAATAAACCACACACAAATAAATACAAGAAATTCTATGGTTTATAGTAAATGAAAAAGTCAGGCAGATGTTACACACAGTCACTTATCGATGGATCTATACTGTGAAGTATAAGGCTATCAACACCATATACAGATATAAAGTCAGATTAATTGCTCGTGGATTTACTCGGACATATGGTATTGATTATGCAGAGACATTCTCACCTTTTGTCTGCCTCAATTCAATCAGAGTGATCTTATTCATTGCCATCCACAATTCTTGGAATCTATGTCAATTAGATGTCAAGAATTTCTTCTTATACAAGGATCTGATCGATTTTATGCTTATTGAGCAACTTCTAGGGTATGTTACTCAAGGAGAGGATACAGTATGCAAGCTAAAGAAGGTAAATTATAGTCTCAAATAGAGCCTTAGAGTCTGGTTTAAAAAATTCAGTAAAGTGATAATAGTTGGAGATTTCCAAAGATATGCTGTCCTTCATTCAGTTTTCTACAAGAAGATTGGTAGTGGATGTATGCTTTTTGTGGTCTATATTGATGATATATTGGTGAACGATAGTGATCAAGAGGGCATTGAAAAAATAAAAGAACACCTTAGGACACACTTTGTCACTAAGGATATGGAAAAGTTAAGGTATTTTCTGAACATAGAATTTACTTATGCAAATGGAAAAATGGTATCAACTCAAAGGAAGTATATCTTTGATCTTTTTTAGGAAATAGATTTTTTGGGGTGTAAGTCAGAGAGCACTCCTATTGAGCAACCATTATTCTTTTGGGATATGAGTTCAGAGCTGTTAGAGGACCTGATTAGTATAGGAGATTGATTGGGAAGTTTATATATTTGACAGTGACTCGGTTAGACTTTTTGTGTGCAGTTAGTTTGCTGAATTAGTTCATGCATGAACCTAGAAAAATACATTGGAGTGGAGTCTTATGTATTCTTGTTTATGTTAAAAATATTCCAGGTAAAGAATTGGTTTATAGAAGAAATGGTCATATAAACATTATTGTGTACTCAGATTCAAGATATGTAGGAGATCGAGGAGATAGGAAGTCCACATCTAGTTTCTGCACATATATAAGAGAAAATCTTGTCACCTGACGCAACTAGAAGCAGAATGTTGTGTTTCGATCTAGTGTAGAAGTAGAGTATAAATTCATGGCTCAAACAACTTGTGAGATGATGGTCTCTCTTATTGGAGTTTGATTTTGCTGTTGAGACACCGTTGCCTATGCATTGTGATAATCAAGTAGTCATTTTCATTGTGCTAATAATCCCACCTTTCATGAGCACACAAAGTACATAAAGGTTGATTATCATTATGTACGAGATATGGTGATGAAAGGAGTCATTTCTATACCTTACATTCAATCATCAGAGCAATTGATTGACATTTTCACAAAGGAATTGAGTGTTGGTGTTTTTGAATTTTTGTGTACCAAACTAGACATGATTGATATATATGTTTCAACTTGAGTGGGAGTGTTAGAGTTGGTTAATTATGTATTAGGTGTAGTGGGTTATCGGATTATTAGATATCCATCTAGCCTAGGATATCTAATACATCCTATATATTTGTAACTACTTCTTCAAAGAAATAGATATGATTTTTCTCTCCTATTTTCCTTTCTACATTATATATATAGCAGGTAGCTGCATTCTTTGTCTAATGGTATAAAATAAATGCATTACATCTGCATTGAGGACAGTAGGAAAATGCTTGAGAACTGCACAATGAAGGAATATTAATTTTTGTTGGTTTGTGTGATTATTTGATACATCGAGTATTCATGCATATATACCATAATATGTATTCTGATATGTAAAATTTCACTCTCTTTGCAGATCAATCTTCTACATATACACTACTGGGGTTCTTTGCGAGGTTGGCTCCACTTTAGCTCAATCCTTTTTTGTTTCAACCATTTTAGATGAAATTGGTTCTTTTGAAATAACAAAGCAATTTAAAATTGCCGTGTAAGAGAAATAGTCATGAAAGAGCTCTTTTTTTCTTGCCTCATAATTGCTGTGTAGATGTTGGCATGGTAGGAATGAGAGACATCTTTCTAAGTCAATGTTGGCACCTACTTACAACTGAAATTTAAAGTTTTGAAAACTGGAGAGATGGATTATATGAAGAAAAAATTGGAAAAAATAGAGTCATGGAATTGAGGTTAAAGAGAAAAGAAGAAGATAATCTCATTAATCAAACATCTACCCCCTTATATGTAGTATAAGTTAGGAAAAGAATGGAAATAGAGAGAGGCGAATCTTTAAATGGATCTGACAATGTACTTTCCTTTTATAAAGCTAATACTCTTCCTTAAGCTTGTGGATAATTATGTCTCAGTTATGAAGCACACATATGGACAAGGACACAGAGATGAGACAAGATGTAGTCACGATATGGGTAAATTCTAAAAATATAGGACACATGCACATCTAGGGACACAACAATATATTTTAGAAAGTAAAGAGTATATCATAAAAATTGCATCATAAATTGACACCCCCAAAATATATCATCGATTCTAGAAATACCGTGAACTATGGAAGCGGGCTAATGGTCATTCCACTTAGATGTCACAAAAACTGTATCCCTTCTGGCAGGAGACAAATTTTGGCATAAATTAAACCATGCAAATTGACACCCAATAATTGGGAGATCAATCCGTTCCAATTCATTAATGATATCATTGAACTCCATCATTACCTGATATACCAAACCATATCGAAATCACCTCTAATGATGGTCTTTTCCAAACCAAATTGTTCACATGCCTTCTAACCTGTTCACATTGGCCATATACATTCAAAATTCCCCAATCTGTCTGATCCAGATAATTGCGCAGAGCTACAAACAAATCAAAAGTGAGAAACACCTCATTTGTATACACATACTTTGACCTGTCCCACAGTGTGAGAAGCCCCCTTGCAGCACTGGCTGACTTCTTAAGGTAGTGTCGAACATCTTGCACGGTATTTGCCAAAATGCAATGCCTTTCCATGTTCAATCAGACAATCATTAGACTGCAGATACACTCCAACAATACCTTCCACATCCCCACTGCTCTTACCACCTCCTTCCCCTTCCCCCTCCCCTTCCTCTTGTATGCCACCCATTCTCTATCTGTATTGCCACCCACCCCACTACACTTGACTCGCCCACTCCCACCCTATCACATGTTGAAGCCTGCAAAAGGTGGAGACAAGAAGAAAACAGAGAAGTATTGTGGAAGATAGAGAGAGGAGTCAAAAGAAGGTATGTTTGTGATACCATCAGACTATTGAGTAGAGGACTTCCTGATCTCATGGAGGTTAGCATCTCTCTTTCCCTTGATGTCTCACAGGTGACTTGTTGAGAGGCATTTTGATGAACAGTCTGGAACGTGCCTTGTAAACCGTAGTCCTCATCATTCTTTATACTTGCAACTCCATCATGTCCATTGTATTAAATGTCGGTTTCGTATTGGACTTCAACAAATTGAAAAACAGATACATGTCGGTAAAATGTTGGTATGTCGGTATCGTGTTGGTGGAAACACAGTAAAAAGAATCCACATTTGTTTAGAAAACTTCCATGTCGATGTCGTGTCGGTGTTGTGTCGGTAAATTGAAAATAAGACACGTGTCGGTGAAATTTCGGCGACACGCGTTGACATTTGGTACTATGATCATGTCTTGCATAACCAAACTCCAACAGCAGCATCCGATCTACGCCCCATGAATAGTGACTTGACGAGATAGCTTGAATGGAAGATCCCAGCCACTCTTCTCATCCCTGCTGATCGGAAGGACCCCATTGGAGCTTCTAGAAGTGGACACATCAAACCCTCGCACCTTGACAGGAGACATGAAAGGCTTGTTAGAGACCATTGAGCAAGATGGGGGAGCTCCTCAGTGGAGAAAACTGAAAACCGCACCAAGACTGGCCTCGATCTTCTGTTAGGGGAAGTCGCAGCAGTGAGAGATAGCCAGACATTGACGGAGAAGATGGTACTTGTCCTAATTTGTAGAGAGCCCCACCTGGATCCTGATCCGACCCAGATTCCCATCACGCAGGAATGAGTTTGGTTCACTGGATCCATCACGACCCTGGATTTGCACTTAAGGGAGGTCTCAGTTTGACTACTGTCACCCATAATAGTTGGGACTTTCTTTTTTTTTAAATTGGTGATGAGTTAGGTACCGAGCTAACTCACTATATGACTTGTTTTCTTCTTCAAACTCTTCATCTTCTTCGTCCATTTTCACCATCCTTTAAACTTTCTCCACAAGCAACCCATACCATGACAGTTGACAATTCAGGTCATCTCCTCCTTTAGATTGCTGACTTGAAGTTCCTTTCTTACACCTATTTCATTTAAAGTGCTCATTCCTCCGGACCACGAACTCACTTTTCTCAACTATAAAGAGTAGCTTACTTGACCAATGTTGCACTTGACAACCACCAAAATATTCTGGGCTTCCTGAAGTGCCACCTCCGATTAAATATTGTTTGACCTGTGTTTACCCGCTATGCATCCCCAGAGGACACCAAAATTCGGTAAGATTTTGCACATTACACTTCGATTTCGGGCTTGCAAAGGGATTCCCGAAATAGCCATCCATCAACTAGGAGAGACTGACACTTCCTTTACCACATTCCATGAACGGTATCTGACACATATCCATTCTACCATGTCCTATTCCTTCATAAGAACTTCTTCTTTAACTTTCAGGCTCAAATGACTCTTGTTCTGCCGTTTACATGCAGTACTTGGTGGTCTCCCCACCAACGATTATGAAAATTGTGTTAAAGGATATCCCATTTGCCCTCCTCCCTCCTTTCCACCATGACAGCCAAATCCAACTCCTCCTCCTTAAGTTCAATGAATTCTGAGAACTCAATGTTGAGGATCGGGACACTTCCTGAGAACCTTGTTTGGTTGTATTTCCTTCAACAACACCTTTCTTTAGCACCCCATTATGTGACCAGTCCTTTGACAGCGATCCACACCAACAAAACTGGAACTCACAACAACTTTGTGCAGCAGGTTGGAGTTGAGAGGCTGAGAGCAACCTTTTTCTTGATGACTAAGGCTGTTGCACCAGCGACACCTCCATGGATTACGACACTCCACCTGCCAATGTCCACTTTTGAAACATTTGAGACAAATGCCACCCTCTTTTCTCACCATTTTTCCTTTCCTTGTATTTCTTATCACCCTTGCTACCCTCGTTGGTCCACTCCCAGGGCCATGGTGTTGGCGCTTGCGGCTGTTGATGATGGCATGCTGTGGCTCCTCCATACCAACCAGTTCTTGTTAGTATTGCTGGCGGTGTTTGTGCTCCCATTTTCTCTTTCTATTGCCACACTTTCTCTCACTAAAGCCATCTCTCCCCCTAATTGTGAAATGCCAGCATCTGAAGCAGTTTGTCATCAAATTCCAACCAAAATGCTGAATTCTACTTTGTAGGGGAGTATTTGCAACATGTCCTTATGCAGAGTAACGTATTCCCTTACCAAACCATGCTTTTCATGTCGAATTTCAATGCCAAGAAAATATATAAATCTGTCCAAATCTTTTATCACTGTCTAATCATTCAAATATCATTTGGTCTCTACATATCCTTCTAGGACAGTACAAGTCATAACAATAGCATCAACATAAACCATCAGATTCACTATTTTAGTGGAACGATTCCAATGAATTTAAAATGATTAACATGGCATATGTGAAAACCAATGGCTATCACAAACCATGCTGGAGAACGTATCTCAGATCATACATGGCTTTCTTCAGTTGACATACTTTAGGTGGTTCTGCCTCTCTCCAGAAGCAACAAACTCCTGATAGAGTTGACTTGAGAAAAGAAACATGAGAAGTCTTGAAATTGTTTGCGCCATAAGTATGAGCAAATATGTCATGTTACCCATCTGGTTGATATACAATTGGCACCTAATGACAGACATCTATATCACCATGACAAGGAGGATATACCAACTTGTAGGCTGTCCATGAAGTGAGAGACTGAGAGCACAGATCTCCTCTTTGTTGCACACCGTTCAGCACAGATGACTGGGATAAGGCAAATTGGTGGAAAGACAAAGTAACGTGATCAAAGGAAAACAGTAGCAATGGAGTATTGAGTACACGAACAAGTACCTTTTCATTGATCAATGGGCAAGTCAAAAGTAGTAGATGGATTAGAGACTTGATCTCCATCGGACTCCAGAGATGGTGGTGGAAGATCAGTCGTGGGGGACAACTGTGGCCTCAAGTGTAAACCTGGAGAGTGTGAGTTAGGGGAATAGAAACACAGAGAGGGTGAGTTACAGGAACAGAAACAGGGAATGCAACAAAAATAGGAAATGGAGTAAAAATAACCTCAGCCATACGAGCACAAATACTGTTAGGGAAAGTGGTGCAATCTCAGACAATGTAAAATCAAGGATGACAAAGTGCTTCGGGGAGATCAGATCAATTCAACAATAATCTGTGTTTGAGATTACCTAACAAACACATTCAACAAATTTGGAAGAAACCATACCCTCCACATGGACCCAAAGTTGAATAACATACGCAACCAAAGACACGAGAGTTAACATGGAAGAGGGGCTTGAGGTGAAGAGAATGCCACCATCGAAAATAGATGTAGGCATTCGGTTAGATGTAGCTATATCATCCTAGAAAATTCATCCACAATATAAAAATATTTTAAATGATAAGGCATCTTCTTCTTATGTGCACCATTAGTAATGTTGTTTGGGTTAAACTCTCATAGTGGTAATTTGTAACGCTTCGAACTCAGGCACGTTACCAAAACACAGTATCACAAGCTTAATTACACAAATTACAGAACAAAAGGACTGTAACTAAGGCTCACCTCTAGGATCTTGATGCGCGGCTAGAAACTCCAATTCTTGCACTGGAAACTGGCTGCACGCGGTTTGCACCTGAAAACACACAGCACGCGTGAGTGACATCTACGACACCCAGTACGCGCCTCCAAAACACACAACTACAACAAACACGATAAAACCAAAAGAAAATCTGTTACTTATCATTGCAAAACTTAGTTTTCTTCCTTAAAAATTATTTTTTCTTTATTAATCAATACTTGGGACTTCAATCCTAAAAACCAATTCCTATCTTTACAAAATCACCACTTGAGACCTCAATCCCAAGTCAGGCTTTTTTTGCAAAAGTCATTACCTTTTCCTTTCTCAAAACATGTAGAAAATCTCTCAAAAACCACTTACTTACAAAACATCACTTTCAAAACCCTTTTGGAAATTCATTTTCTTTTCCAAAACCATTCCATTTCAAAACTTGAGATTTTTCCCAAAAACACATTTCCTAACCAGATCCAGCCTAAAATACAAGGCTCCTCTGGGCTTAAAACCAAACCACAACATTGGCTGACAACTGGTTAAAACAGCAACATTTCTCTTCAGGATTCTAGGACCATTTCATAAGTTCAATCCTGACCACACACATTTACACACACATTCCACTTACTTAGTCATTTCCACTTTCATTACTGTTGTTACCTTGATCAGAGGTAACCTGGCACACAAGCAGTAGGTGAGGACGTCCTTCCCCAACCTCCCTGCACTGCCGCGATGGGATTCCCCGTGCGGG
>JAMKQA010056616.1:0-13865 GCA_024699735.1 Posidonia australis | reverse complement strand
CTTGCATGTTTTGGGGCATTTTTCACTCATTGCATTTCATGTTTTGCATTTAATCATTGATTCCATTTAAAAATCATGTTTTCACTGAGATTTGATGTTTAGCCTTACATTTTGGTCACATTTGCACTTATGTGTGAATTTTGCACTTTAGACCCTGAACTTTCAGGAAATTATCCAAGTGCAACTTTTACATTCCTGTGCCACATTGACATTGGACCCATCATTTGCATGATAGAATAGGGGTCATGAACATGTTTTTCATCTAGTTTCTCATTCCTTTCTGTGAATTTTGCATTTTGGCCCTTATGTTTGTCCTTTATTTTATTTACATCATTGTTTTGATTTTCTCCTCCATGTTTCTTGGAAATAACATCTTCTAGACATTTGGCACACATTTTGACACATTTTAGGCCATGCATCACTCCCATGCTAGCATTTATCATATATGGCCAGAGAAATAACCAAATTGCCCCTGTGCCTCCAATTCATGAGCATGCATCTCAATCTTTGCACTCCGTCTGGCATAGTCCATGTCTAAGTTATTCTTTAGAGTTTTTGCATATTTAGGCACTTATCCATGCATTTCATATCATTTCTCCTCACATTTGTATACCTATTTAGCGAGCCGGCATCTCATGCCTTTCCTTCGTGGGTTTCTTTCTTCACTTTGTCTTCAGAATTTCTTATCCAATATCCGATTTGACTTGTTTTAATCCTACATTTTAGATTTTTGATTTGATTTGGATTTCATCGCCCGAGGGAGTACATTAATAGGCCTAAGGGCCGACATTGTCCCCACTACGGATTATTTTCCCCTTTTTGATTTTCATGACTTTCTCCATGATTCCGATTCACTTTGTCTTCAAAGTTTCTTATCTGATATCCGATTTGATTGCCTTTAACCCTACATTTCAGATTTTTGATTTGATTTGGGTTTCATCGCCCAAGGGCGTATATTACAGGCTTGAAGGCCAACATTTGTCCCTACCACAGATTATTTTTCCCCTTTTTGATTTTCACGACTTTTTCATGATTCCGAGGACTCAGGTTGACTTGGCTTGTCAACTTTTCGATATCATTATGTTTTTCAGAAGCATTCTTTAACAAAACCTCATCATTTCATGTGATTTTTTGCGATTTCGTCAATTCATGTGGATTTCTTCGCAATTTTCTCACACAGTCTTGCACATCCATCCAGTCTTGTCATGGCATACATATTAGCATGATTAGAGCATGATCCAAGTTTAGCAAACATCCATCTAGCCTTTAGCAAACAATTAGATTAGAAAGAACAAGTTTCTCGGGCGTAGGAGGGTGCCTAACACCTTCCTCGTGCGTAATAGGAATCCTTATCCATCCTCTAGTTAGCAGACATCCAACCTTCACATCTGCACCTTAGGCATTCATCTTTTTTGTGGTTTTCCTCGTCTTTCCCTTAAAAGACTAGGTGGCGATTCCTTTTCTTTTTCTTTTATCTTTCCTTGCGCCTTCGCCATCTTGGCATGGCTGTGATCTCCTTCCCTCTGGCACGACTCTGCGTCGGATCCCCGAGTTGGCATGGTCACACCAGCAAACTAAGATCTTCCTATTCAACATATTTACCACCTAGATGGAGTTAGATTCAATCTTAGTCACATTCAACCCATGAGCCTCACACAAGAGTGAGACATCCCAAATCACACGGATCTCAACCACATAATTGGAAACATTCCCATAGAAATGCGAGAAAACAAGAAGAACTTTCCCAAACGCATCCCTAACCCGACCACCTCCACCCGAACCAAAAGAAGCTGAACCATCAACATTTGCTTTCAAACCTTGTGACGGGGGCCTCCAATTTACAACCATGTAAGGAGCAAAAGAATGCAAAGGAACCTGGAACCTGATCGTCCCTAGCTGTAACACTTGTCTCCCTAACAAAGAAAACCTTTTATGAGAAATAAGAATGTTACATTCATTAATAATATCCATAGTAATATGCCGCCATCCTCTAAAGATGTTAGAGTATCGCTGATTGCATCTCTCTCTCCATATGTGCCAACAAATAAATCCTCGAAGAAAGCCCACTAAAGCACGTCTATAGCAAGAAAGACGTCCCCTCTCCTGCCATGCTAAGATGGTATCATGAATATCCCCATACACTTGCATATGCAAAAGTTTGACAAAGAAAGACCAAATATTAGATGCCAATTGACTATGAAGAAGCAAATGATCTAATGAATCAATATCAGCAGCCAGACAACAATTGCACTTAGAAACATAATGCACAGACTTGGACTAAATACGAGCATCAACAAAAACAGCCCCCCAAACAATCTTCCAAAGGAAAATTGATATCTTAGTAGGCACAATCGCAGACCAAATCCACCTCCATCTATTGTTAAACAAACACATGGTAGAGATGATAGACTAGGCTTATTTGATAGAGAATAAACCATCAGATGCCAGCATCCAAATGAGTCTTTCACTATCCCCCTCATAATTAACCTCCAAACCACTAAAGGAATCTCACATATTTTGAAGAGCCATAGGCATACCCCCAACCTAATCCTGAAAAAGATCTCTGTGAAAAAACACATCTCCGACCTTAGCACCCAAATCAGACATAGGAAAATGCTCCAACAACTTGAAAATAATATCATCATCATGCCATTTATCCATCCAAAAATAAGCATCACCCTTATCAACGAGCCAACAAGAATTAGAAATTACCCAAGGCATAACCTCCATCAAAGACTTCCAATGAGTAGAGGCAAGGGAGGGAGGAGACGCATACCAACCCACATAACCAATCTTGTATTTTGTTGCACAATAAATGCTTCATAAGGATTCTTTCAACAACAATCTCCAGTAACTTTTAATCTTGAATAAGTAATACGTATCCAAAAGCCTCCAAATACCCAAACATCTTCAAAAACCAGTCTAGTACAAGCCTCCCAGCGCACCCAATGATATCACCTTTCGCCGTCCTTGAACCCCTAGAAAAAATCCCTCATCAACCTATCAATATTATCCATAACACTAATAGGCAGTTTCAATACCGCAATGATATGAAAGGGAATGGAAGAGAGGACAATTTTAATTAGCATAAGACAGCCCACCATGCTAAGAATATTAGAGCTCCAACCATTAATGTGCTTCTGAATCTTATCCATCAAGGGCTGCACATACAAGGTTTTGAATCTACCAGTAGTAATAGGAGCCTCAGATAAATTAGAGGCCAAGAGCCATGAGAAAAACCAGTGATATGTTCAATCGTAACATTTCTTTCAGAAGGAAGACGCCAAACATAATTGCATTTATTCCTCCCCATACGCTGTCCAGAAGAAGCCTCATACCTGTCAATGAAATCAAAAAAGTTGCAAAGAGATACCCTATTAGCCCTAAAAAAAATAACAACATCATTCGCATAGAACAAATAAGATGGACACGTCCCTTTACCAAAAGTTGCATACCGCTTACAAAGGCCTCTCAAATAATCGCTTAAGTCCTATACTAAATACCTCTTGTGTCATAATAAACAACGTAGGAGAAAGAGGATCACCTTGCTTCAACCCCTTAGAGGATTTAAAAAAGCCAGATTGCTTCCTATTAATGATAATAGAAAACCAATTATTGCTTAACAATCTCCTAACTAGATCTACAAACCTTTCTAAAAATCCAAATTTTCTGAGAACCTGAAAAAGAAAAGGCCATTCCATCCTATCATAAGCCGTGAGCATTTTCAATTTAAAAACCATGTTACCTCCTCTGCACTTCTTATCAATGTCATTAATCAACTCCTGAGCCAACTGAATATGCTAAAAAATATCCCTTCCTTTCACAAAGCCTGCATGTTCCCTACTGATGATCTTGGGAAGCCAAGAGACAAGTCTATTATTCCAAATTTTTGAACAAATTTTGGAAGGAACATGCCCAACACTGATAGACCTAAACTGAGAAAAATTAACAAGGCTCTCAACTTTAGGAATCAAACAAATCATAAAAGTAGTAATACTTTTGTGCAATTTACCTCCCAAAAAAAAGAACTTCACCAACTCACAAAGGTCATCCTTGATAATATCCCAAGCAGCAACGTAAAAAGACAAAGGGAAACCATCTGGACCTGCAACTGCACCCACTGACATAGGAAGAATAGTGTCATAAATTTCCTCCAATTCGGGAACTTAGTCAGAGTCAAACAATCCTCCTCTGATAATAAGCTAGGAATAGAATCTAAAAGAGAAACATCCACATTGCATCCTTTAGAAGAGAAATTTTTTTGAAAAAAGCCAACTTCTACATCCTAAATCTGTTGAGCCTCCTGCACCCAAATACCCTTGTCATCCTTAATAGAGTGAATATACGCCTTACGCCTAGGTTGCTTGACAAAATTGTGAAAGAAGGTCGTATTCTTATCCCCCTCCTTTAACCAGCTGCACTGAGCTTTTTGGGACCAAAACATCTCCTCCCTTTTCAAAGCAACGTCCAGCTGTTGTTGAGCAAAAAGAACTTGTTGCATGCAATCATTACTTGCATCTTCATCCAGAGCACACTGAGCCACATTCAATCTATCCTCAACCATCTTGACTTGATCAAAAATGTTCCCAAAATGAGTCTTTTTCCAACTCCTCAAAGCCTGCCTCAAACGTGTAAGTTTAAGAAACCAACGAAAAGACATGACACCATTATCCTCCACAGGAATAGCCCAAAACTGACTAATAATGCTAAAACAGGTAGGATCCTTAAGCCAAACATCAAGAAATTTAAATGGACAAGGACCAAAACCTGACCATTTGGTGAAGTCCACCAGTAGAGGCGCACGATTAGAATGTAACCTTGGTATATTGGTGACCTTGACCTACAAATTCTAACACTGAACATTCACGAGGCACCTATCCAACCTTGCCAATATCCTAGTATCTCCAAACTGATTATTGCACCACATGAAGGGAGACCCTGTAAAACCAGCATCCTCAAGCCTGCAAGAAAATAAATTGTCACGCCCTCAATTTCCATAATAATTTAAAGCAAATTAAATTACAGGAAATTAAAAGCTAAACAGAAATATCATCTACCAGGAACCTGTGTGTGTGGCTATGAGACTTCGAACTATATGCACTAGACTAAAACTCATCTGCATGTCTGCACCTGCAACCCAAAAACCACAAAAAACAAGCGTGAGTGACAAAAGTCACCCAACACGCATCCCACAAAAATGACGGAAAACAAAACTATAATTAATTTTTCTTAAAAATCATTTCGCAAATCATTTTCTATAAAATCCCACAAATTAGGCCTACAAGGCCGAAAATCACAGCAAACGTAGCCCACACCGGCCAAAACAGTAAACAGGGCTCTACTAGCCCAAAACCACAAACAGGGCTCTACTAGCCCAAAACCACAAACAAGGCCCTCAATGGCTAAAATCACACATAGTGAGTCGAAAAGTCCGACGCCAGGCAACCAACTCTGGCTACAAGTAGCTATCGAAGTGCACTGCACTGTCGTAGTATGCCACCCTGTGTAGGAGCCAACCACCATTCCACGATCCTCCTACCTGGAGAACCCTCACAGAGCCAACCCCTACCAGGGAAGGCAGTCCTATCTCTCTAGATACTATCAGCTATGGGGCACATGTCCCACCCGCACTAGCTACCACAGGGTAAGCCTCCTTATGGCGTCCTCCACATGGTGCTTAAGACGGAGTGTCATACCTCCACATCTGACAATACCCGAGCTTTAATGTTCACAGTGATAGCAGAAGTATCATACCTCTCCATCGTACCAAAAGACACCTCAACCTGCGAACCACAACCTTAACCTCGAGACAACAATCAATGAGTCTCATACCTCTAAGACTTGACGACCCTCAGCCTCAGGTATCTCGGCTTCCGACTTCAACCAAGGAGACGCACCCAACCACTTGAGAATGTCGTCAAATTCCCTAGTCCCGACGACACGGTCCCATAGTGTCTTAGCCCGCACATAGAAAACCAGGAAAACCATTTTCCAAAACAGGCAACACAACTCTTTTGAAAACCATTTTATATTGTTAGAAACTCTTTCAAAACCTCGACAAAATGGCTCATCAAGTGTCCCATGAGACCACCACTGATGGCCCACGATCCCATCTCAAATTGGCAAACAAGCCAATTCGGAAAGCCACTACATTCAAAATACATTTTCCAAAAATCTAAGAAATACCTTCAAAAATGCCCTGCTAGACCCACACATGTGGACTGTGCATCTGGCCCGTGACCCATGCACTTTCGTCTGAACACTAGTAGAACCTGGACCAGGGGCCAGAACCACTGTCAAACCCGCACATGTGGCCCGCGCAATCGGCCTGTGCCCCTAGTTTTCTATCAGAATTCAAACAGCCTGCAGTAGGGAAACCAAAAATTGCCTGAAGTGGGAACTAAAGGCGGACCCACTAAACAAGTACCAAAAATTCTAAATAAAATATATGTGGTAGACCCTCAAGTCTACTCCAAATCCCAATGAACAAAACTAAAATCCATACATCACAAAGCAAGTTATAAATTCGCAAGCACAGAGGGGTTAAAAGGACCCAAATCTCAACAATCACCATAAATACCCATAAATTCCACAATAAATTCCCAAAAACATTCTGAAACATTAAATTTAGTCTAGATTACATGCATCCTAAGCAATTCTACCATTTTACATGATTTCTATGCATTGGATTGAGGGTACGTACCTGAAATGAGCTTCGACGACCCAATGCACCCTCCGACAAGCCACCAACCTCCACTAGTGACTACGATGTCCACGGAAGCTTCCTCGACCTCCAGAACACCCGCCACACCCATGACTAGCCCTACGAAGCCTTTTGCCTCACTCACTCTCTCTCTCTCTTACCGACGCACAGAACAGATGGGGGAGAACGGGGGTGAGGGAAGGAGAGTGGTAAGGAGGAAGGGAAGGAGAGGTGGGGAAGGAGAGGTGTGTGCCCGAGGAGGAGGAGAAGAAAAAAGAAGGAGACAGACGACGAGTGACGGAGTGCAGTGCGAGCGGCTTATAAAGCCTTGCACATGAGGTAGCTGAACGCGTGTGCACCTTCGCGTCTCCAGCCACCGGCACCCCGCACGAGTTCACTGACCACACTGCCCAACCACCAGCCACAACAACCAGCCCACAACACGGGCTCCACACAGACCCACAAGCATAGTTCCATAATGCACTGTGCCAACTATACACAGGAACATACAACCAGAAGCCGACCCACGAGGTCCAAGCCTAAAATCACACAAACGAGCCTCGGAACAGTAACACCGTCTAGGAATAAATTCATTAAAATATAAATAATTACAAAATAAATTTACAGGTGTTACATAAACAATCTTTGAACTCAGTCATGTACAATTGACGAGGAGGTCTACCACCCTTCTTCTTACAAGCATAAAAGAGAACATTAAAATCCCCAACCACACACCATAGCCCCTAAGTAATCTCCTGTGAAAGAGAACACAAATAATTCCAAAGGCCTACATGTTGCCCCCCACCACAACTAGCATGCACAATAGTGGCATACATCATAACACCAATAGCATTATTAAAGAGAGAGATCGTTAAAGCTTGCTCACAAAACGAAAAAACTTGCATCTGAACAGCAGCCTTAGCAAAAACCCAAATCTTAGCAAGAATAGAATTATTAAACTCAAAACAATCAAACCTTAACCCCCTCATGAGATCTTCACCATTACCAACATCAACCATTGGCTCAAAAACAACAACAACCTGAGGCTTGTGCATCTTAACAAAATATTTTAAACGTCTCACAGTAGGCCGATTGCTCACTCCTTTAGCATTCCATATTGTGACCATGCCCGCCCGGGAGAATTGGCGCAAAGTCGCACCAAAGGGAGGAGGCCACAGCCATACCAGAAGGCGAAGCCGTAAGATAGGATAAAATGAAAAATCGGAGTCACCATCTAGTCTTTTAAGGAAAAGATGAGGAAAACCACAAACAAATCATAAAAAGGATGAATGCATGTGATGCAAATGAAAAGGCCAGATGTCTACAAAGCAGAGGATGGATAAGGATTCCTGTTACGCACAGAGAAGGTATTAGGCACCCCCGTGCGCCCGAGAAACTCGATCTTTCTAGTCTAATTTGTTTGCTAAGGGCTGAATGAATGCTTGCTAAGCCTAGATTGTGCTCTAATCAGGCTAATATAAATGCCTAGTCATAACTAGATGAATGTGCAACATGTATGCAAAAATTGCGAAGAAACCAACACGAAATGATGGAATAATGAAACATGAAACGACAAATAAAATCACATGAAATGACGATATTTTTAGCGAGAATGGCTCCAAAAATCATACCGACCTCAAGAGAATCAAAAATGGGATCGACTCAAATCATCAGAATCATAGAAAACATCATGGAAATCAAAATGGAAAAATTGCAAAGAAGTTCGCGTAAAATGGGCAAATGGTGACATATGAAGAAAATCACATGAAATGACGATGTTTTTGGAAAGAATGTTCTAAAAAATCATACTAATATCAAAAGGATCAAAAGTGGGGTCAACCTGAATCATCGGAATCAGGGAAAATGTCGTAAAAATAAAAAGGGAAAATAATCCACAATTAGGCCAATGTGGGCCTTTAGGTCAATTAATGTATGTCCTCAGGCAAGGAAATCCAAATCAAATGGTGACAATCCAAAAATGTGGAATAAAGGGAATCAAATCAAATGCCAAGTGAAAGAATTCGAAAACAGATTGGAGAAAAATCCACGGAAAATCACATGGAATGCAAGCTTACTCAAAATAGATGAAAGGATATGCAAGTGTAATGAAAACTATGCAAAAATACATGAAAATGTAACTAATTATGTAAAGGATGCTGAGGAATGATTTAAACATGACTCAGTGCAAAAACTAACATGCATGTGCATGAATTGATGGCACGAGGGCAATTTGGTAATTTCATGAGGCCAAATGTAATAAATGTGTACATGTGCATGATGCAAGGTCAAATGTATGCAAAATGTCAGGAAAATGTTATTTACAAGAAAATATGGAAGGGACAAGGTTTTAAATACAAGAAAATGATGTAAACATGTTAAAGGGCAAGATCACAGACTAAAGTACAAAATTCACGAAAAAGGGAAAATCCTGACTAAGTGTGTTCAGTGACTTTTATCTTAATGTTAAGATGATGGATTAAATGAAAATGTAGCATTGTGGTTTGAGATGAGTGAAAATTACATTTTAGTAATTTCTTGAGAATTCAGGGTCTAATGTGCAAAATTCACGCATAATGTGCAAATGTGACTAAAATGTGAAATCAAAGATCATGTTACATTGTAAGCATGATTTTTAAATGAAAACTATATTCAATTTCAAAATTATAAATGCACATGTGATCAAAAAGTGAGAAATGCCAAAAATGTGTATTAAAACAATTAAAACCCTAATTAATGAATTTGAAATTAAAGTAAGGGCATGGATGCAAATTTCCTACACTCAATATCTGTATTCTATGAATTCAGGGGTTTACATGCAAAATTCCAGAGCTTAAATGTGATGAAAATTAGGTTTTTATGATGTTCAATGTGATTACAAAATTTTCTATGGGTTTGATCTCACAAAGAAAATTTATTTTTAAAAGCTTTGATGGCATGATGCAAATTTTAGGACTTAATTGCAACGAAAAATATGAATACAGGGTCTTAAGTGTAATAAAACAAACATTTATAGGATTGAGAACAGAATTAAAATTAAATAGGGTAAAACATGCAATATTTACAGTGAAACAACGAAACATAATTTTAATTGAAAAATACAAGGGCCAAAGAGCAAAATCCTAGGATATAATTGCAATGTTTTAAAAACTATGGAAATTTAAAAAAAGTCCTAAAATCTATCAACCACCGCCGATGATTCAAAGATCATCGACGGCGACGGCCTAGGAGGTTCATCTGAGCTCTCCCGATAGCTGATCAGCGATCTGAGGGGCAGAGAAGCTGGAGGAGAAGATGGGGGGAGATCCAATGATGCCGATCACGCTCTCGATGGCCGAAACGTGCCGTCGATCTCCCCTATCGGCGTTCTTGTCCGGCGACGGGGTTGCAACGACAGTGCTTCTAGATGTGGTGGCTCAGCGCGGCGAAGATCGGAGAAGCTACGGGGTGTCTCGATGGGTGCTCCGGAGACGTCGGCGAGGGTCAGAAACGCCTGGATGGCTCCACCCATCTCCTGTGCTAGCGGTGATCGTGGCAGAGGTGGGGGCAGTGCTCTAGGGTCTGAGACGACGACGTGGTTGCATGGGGATGTCCATGGCAAGGCGGCGAAGCTTCTTGACGTGATGGCCTAGAGGGGAGCGCGACCTGAGGCTTCCAGAGGATTCCAAGGCGAGGGTCGACTGTCGACGGGCTACGGTGGTGTGGCTCTTGGCCACAAGAGGCCTAAGGGATCCCCTCCTGAGCGATGGAAGCTCAAGGAGGAGGAGGAGGAAGAGGGAGGAGAGGCTCCAGGAGCCTCTTCTCGTTCTAGGAGGCCAATGACCTCGTCGATGGTGGTGAACCCACCACTAGAGGAGGGGGAAGGCGGCGGACAGGGGCGTATCTCCACCGAGACTCGATTCAGGGGGCTTGAATGGGCTTGACGGAGCTAAAAGACAATGATTCGAAGTTAAAAAGAAAGGAGAGGATTACCTTGGTGGATGCTCTGTCCCCTCTGGCAAGACTCGTCAACATCCTCTAGTGGAGACACTCTGGTGGCGGAGGTTTGGGCGTTCTCCAGGGCTACAAAAGAATTGAAGGAGGTGCTCTGAAGGTTGTGGATTCGTAGGGTTGTCTTAGGGGTTCAAAGGGTTTTCTCCTTGGGTTTTTCAACCGACCCCTGTTACTGTCGGCAGCGAGGGGCTGTATACTCCAGTGAGGTCTCTTAGTGCCATTGATCTTCCTCCCTGATGGCTGAGGATCGTTCGATCAAGCGGAGTTGGAAGAGGGCTGGCTGGGAATCACGAGATGCAGCCAGAGATCTCGGGATGTCATCGGGGACAGCGTCGGAATTTATGGGGGTCGTCGAAGATGGGGTTGGCCGGAATTAATTTTGCATTTGCTAAGTTTTTGATTGATGGATGTATTAGGCAGGATTTTGGGCCTGCAAAGTGGGCTTGTGATTTTCAGGGTTTGGGATTTAAATTTTTAGGGTTTTAAGGGATTTTGGGTTTTACTTTTTGGGTTTTTTTATGGTTTTAATTAAGGTTTTGATTTTTATTGTTTTAAGTTTAATCATGTGGTTTTAATTAGGATTTTGGGTTAATTATTTTTTTAGGGTTTTTTAGTGATTAAGGTTTAGGGATTTTGTTTTAGGTTTTAAGAATGGTTTTAAGGTTTGGATTTTATGATTAGGTTTTGGGATTTTAATTAAGTTTTTGTGATTTTTAGGGTTTTGGGTTTCATAATTTAAGTAAGTGATTTGAATTAGGGTTTTTGGGTTTGGTTATTTTAGGTTTTTTATGGTTTTAATTAAGTTTAAATGGATTTAAATGGATTTGGTTAATTGATTTATGTTTTGGATATGATTAATTTTAAATTTACATTTAATTAATTTTTACTTGATTTAATTAAGGATTTTGTTTAAATTTTGATTTAATTGGCTTTTATTAGGGATTTGATTTAGATTTTGATTTAATTGGTTTTTTGCTTGATTTTTGTTTGTATTAGGGTTTTTATTTAATTAGATTTAATTTCAATGGATTTTATTGAGTTTTACTTGATTAGGGTTTTAATTAGGGTTTTACTATATTAATTTGAGTTTTAAATGGTTTACATGTATTTTACTTGATTTTTATTTTAATTAGGGTTTTCACTTAATTAACTTGGATCTTAAATGGTTTGAATGAATTTTATTTAATTTTGGTTTTAATTAGGATTTTTACTTAATTAATATGGATTTTTAATGGTTTAAATGGATTTTGTTTGATTTTGGTTTTTAATTAAATGTTTTATCTTGATTAATTTGAATTATAATGTCTTAAGTGAGTTTTATTTTAGTTTGGATTTTTACATATGAGTTTTTGCTCAAATTTAGTTAGAGTGGGTTTGTGTGGGCCTAAATGGGCTCACATGGGCTTTAGTGGGTTTAAGTAGGTTTAAGTGGAGTTAGGACCTTAGTGGAGTTAGTGTTTAGGTAGAGTTAGGATTTTGGTGGAATTAAGGTTTATGTGGTGGTCACAACCTGTAACCATGCAGGCGGGGGTGGCCACAAATAGGTAATATTATGTGTGCCAAAAGCGGCAAAGCCAAGGCAAAAAGAAAAGGAGAAAAAAAAAATGCAAAAATGCAGGAGTCGCCACCTAGTCTATTAAAAATGGAAGACGAGGAAAACCATAAATCACATGAAAAATCATGCAAAACAAATAAAAAGGGGCTGCGTAAACCAGAAATGTAGGTAAGGATCCCTATTACGTACGAGGAAGGTGTTAGGCACTCTCGTACGCCCAATAAATCGGTCTTCTAATGATTTCTCTTTTGCTAAAATATCGACTTTTCAGCCTTTTGCTGTACGCCCAAGGGCGATATGCCATGCAAATGCTTGTGTGCGATGTCTAAAGTATAGGTGTATGATGTGTAGGGGTGTGTCCTAATGCTCAGAAATATCGCTCATATGCCGGGCCAAGAGTTGATGCAATAATATTGTATAATAAGATCAAAGATCTAATATCTGGAGCGATTTATCATCCTTGCTTTCTACATGCCTAAATGCAAGCTAAAATGCAAGGAAAACTGCTGGAAACGAATCTGTGCCTTCCTAATGCATCAAGGAAGAAAATCTGATGAAAACCTAGAAGCAAATCGGGTTGAGAAAGCAAGCAAAACACATGAAAACATGTTGTGTGCTACTGAAAACAGGCCACTGCGCCTGTTTGGTGCGCCAGACTGGTGCATCAGTCTGGAGCGCCAACTATGTGTGTCTAGGTGGGCCAGTAAAGTATGCAGAGGCAAAAACAAGAAGCCACGCAAAGCAAAATATCAGAGGATGCACTCTGGAAAAGTATGCAGTAGAAATCATTCTGGAAAACTCGGAAGAACATGTCTTGAAAGAGCTAGAAATGCAAATGCAATGCAATGACCTTGAGCTCAAGGGCTAGAAGCCTCACACAAGATCTCACCTATTTGAAGCTAGATGAAGAGTGCAATGATTCAGCCAGGCCATTGGATCCTGGGCTATTGCACATGGTTCTCCACAAGGGAGTAGGGTGCAATTAGCCTACCAGATTCAGCCTGGATCTAAATAATAAAATGAAGAAAACAAATGGAAAACAATATGATCAAAAGCTGAAAACATGCAGGTGACATCTTGGCATACCAGAGAATCAATCAGAAAGAAACGAGCTCAAAACTCTACAATGAAGCCATGCAAGTATGGATGTAATGCAAGTGCCCTGATCCCTGGCCAGTCTAACGTGCCTACTGAGTGTGCCAGACTGGTGCGCGGGTTGGGTGCGACTGGGATGTGTGCCCCAGGGAGTCTGGATCAGACTGTAACCTGATCCAGAACCCGCCCAGCAGAGATACAAGGAGGATTCATGCTAGTGCTAAAGGGTTTATGCCATGATTAAAAACTGGAAAACATGATGTGAGTGCATTGGATCAAGAATTATCATGTAAACAAAGCAATTGAAACCAAAGCAAGTTGATGGGTTCATGCATGAAAACATGTGAAGTACTTGAGAACCAGCATGATTAGGATAAAGCAAATCAAAACATGTGTAAATGATGATCATAAGCATGCTTCTACGTGCAAGGGCATACATGGTGCATGGCAAAATATTATGTGCAGCAAAACAACAACTCATGCGGATTTCATGCTAGAAATATAAACATAGGTTGGCATGGA
>JAMKQA010056615.1:0-20761 GCA_024699735.1 Posidonia australis | reverse complement strand
TAGATCCTATTTGTAATTTTGATTGTTTTAAATCTGTGTTATCATCTTTATTATGTTTAGGTATACATTTTTGTAAATGTCTAGATATATGACCTACATCCCCTCCCCTAGGACATGTGTATGTGGTATTACAATAATTACAGTAACACCTAGTTTGATCTACAGGGTCTAAAGTAAAATGCTCCCAAACCTAAAAACATTGTTTCCTAGGTTTTTTTAGTGGTTGTGGACTGTGTAATATGTGTTGAGGTAGATTGAGGCTGATCTGACTCCATACTAGGGATATAGTCATGGCTACTAATATTACCAATATTTTCCATTTTAATATAAAAAAATGAATATAAAATAATAAAACCCTTAACCCACAAAAACTAAAACCCAAAAATCTTTACTTGAAAATCCTCACTTGAAAATTGAGAGAAATTTGTAGAAGAAAAATGAATAGGGTGGGGGATACTTATAGGATAAAAATAATGATTTAAAAAATAAATAAATAAATAAAGGAAAATAAAAAATGTTTCAGCCGTTGCATGGCAATGGGTCGGGCTATTATTTTTTAAATGGGTCGGGCTGCCTGGCCTTGTGTTCTTTTGTTTTTTTTTAAACAGGCGAGGCTACTGGCCCGGTCCTGTTCTTTTGTTTTAAATTTTTTTTTTTTTTTAAACAGGCTTGGTTGCCTAGTCCGGCCCTATTTTTTTGTTTTCTTAAATTTTTACTGTTCCTAGATAGACCTAGGGTGTTTTTGCGGGCCAAAATGGGCCTACTTAACGAACCTTGGCAGACCTGTCCGTTAGGTCCGACATGGCCCACGGCCCACTACGGGCCTGTCCTGGTCTAGCCCATGTTTATTTTTTTTGGGCCCGTGCTGGATCGGATCCGGACTGGGCCAGGCGGCCTAAGGTCGACCCGATTCGATTTCCATGTCTACTCCTATGTTGATCCAGAATATTTCCTTACTTTTTTCCTTAATAGTCTTGCGAATTATGACTTTGGAAACTTGAAACGTTGGTTGGGTGGTACATGGTCCGGGGCTTCGGGCTTGGATGGGCCTGACTTGACTAGCTCTGGTCAAATTAGTTCAAAGTGCACTTTTTGAGGGAACTACCGTGACCACTTTTCAATTAAGGAGGGAGAGTTGTAAGGTGCGGTCTGGTTTAGACTATTGTGTATATCTTGACCATACCCTCGAGAGGTCGAGATTACAAGATGCATTTGAAAGTATAGTATCTTCTCATAGTCCTGAATAGGGATTTGGCTTCTGTTTATTAATTGGGCAGGTGTTTTATCTACGTAATCAAAGATATAGCATGAAAACTTCTCCTTATAATATTCATAACTACAGCGGACATCATCATACGTCGAACATAAACTTAACTTAACTGCAAAACCAAACATTCATAAAATGTCATCAAACGGACTTGCTTACCGGCCACCACAACGAAATTATTTAAAACCAATTATTATATTTACAATTTAAAAAGGTTCAGGTGTATGATTTCTCACCTTTAAGAGAACAGTTCCTTAATGGGGGTTGGTACAAAATACTTACATAAAAGTATGGGTGCAAAGAAATATGAAATATCCATTAGAGTGTTCATCCTCATAATAGGTAAGAATAAAAATAGACTGCTTTAAGTCACCTATTAATTTATTGAATCATAAAATTATATTTTATTATATTCTTGATAATACTCTATACTTTTGAATTATGAAGGGTGATTAAAGTATTGTGTTCTATTATATTTTTAAGAGTACTTTAAACTTTTAAATCATCAATCATGAATAATATAGTTAATTGATATTATACTTATGTTGTTTTTAATTTAATTATTATTTTTAGATGAACACAATAAATCAACAATAAATGATGATGTTAGACTATGATAAATAATAATGTTGAAATTAATTTTATTATATATTATTAAATTTATTATTAATCTTTGATGAACATAATTTAATTTATCTATATGTTTTTTTGTTAACAATTTTTTTGTAGTCATGGTTCAATTTTCAGTTCAATTAATTAAAACCATCAAATAATATAAAGTGTGATCTTAATTTTTTTTAAAAAAATACATCTATTTTACTTACCAACTTGTACCACTACCCGTCAATCAAAAAGATAGTGAATAAGATAAAGATCATGTATTTTTGGAACAAGTGTTAACTCATCACTTGCCAGGAAGGCATATATAAGGGTAAGGGTATACCCTAAATCCGACACAACCCATGTACAAGCCTACATATTACAATAGACATATTCTTTAATTTCATTGTAATGTGTATATATATATATATATATATATATATATATATGACAACATAATTTATTTATTTTCATATGATTAATTATGTAAAGTATATTCAATTGCATATATTTCAAGCTTTAGACATCATAATTTTTTTTAATATTCTACTATATTCACTTTTTTTATCCATATCCATCCATCAAATATTCTTACCATATTCAAATGATATTTATATTCAAATCTGAACTTAAAAAACAAATACGGGTGTAATAGAACTCATATCTATGCTATATCCAACCTATGTACACTCCAACATAGAAATCGAGTTGAAGTGAAATATTGAAACCTATAACAGTTGAAGTGTATCCCCATGAAGAAAACTTCCCCTACATCCAATCAGAATGCTTGTTAAACTAGACAAACCGAAATGATAGCAACCTCACAACTGCAAACACTTGAATAGTTGAATGAGCTACTTTGAAGCTTTGCTTGTGCTGGTGATCACTCAAGCCAAGAACAGAGACAGTTGAGAACATAACACTCTAACATCTTCTGTACAGTAATAATAGAGAACATAGATGTTCGAACATCCTCTTCATGCTCCCCTCGCTCACTGCTTGGGTCGAACCAAATATGAAGCCCATACATCGTTTCCAGGTAAGGAAGGCTGAACCCAGTGCCCAGGAATCCGGCTACCAAAAAAAAAAGGGAAGAATAAGCAACATTATAGATAGAGGCAAGAATTATGTTTTCAACATATGTTATACAAGATCAATAATAAAGGGTATCTAGCAATTCCTTTTATTGTGACAATGAAATCCAAAAATATTAAAGTATTCATATAAAGAGAGCTGCCAAACACACCTTCCTCCATGCCTTAAATAAGCATCCCATGCTCTTCTAACCTACAAAGAGGAACGGAATTACACTACATATTTCTGCCTTTTCATATAAATAGTACTTCTAAACAGATATCTCAATTAAAACAGACATTTTTAACTCATCTTCTTAAAATGAACCAAAATATGGATATAGGACAACATCCTTAAAAGAATGAAAGAGAACACGTTGAAACAGCCACATAGCACACTGACAGTGTGCCTGTGAGAAACCTATGTTACTTAGATACTTCCCATTAGATGCCATATTGTACCAGATACTTCTAATTCAAATGTATGATCAGTGTCAGATACTTCAAAATGTCGCATCTTTTCCATATCCAGGTAACATAGAGAGAAAGCCTCTCAAAGACTAAAAACTGAATGCATTTCAATTCCTTCGTGTATCTACTCAAGAAGGCTGGAATTTAGTAAGAGGAAACAGATATACCAGCAATTTCTATTGTAAGTCTAAACAATATATCAAGAAAATCAAAATAAATAAATAAAATGTTCTGGTATCCCAGTAGAGGTAGCAATCAGGCCGTGCCGATCCATAACCTAATGCTGAAATGAATGACAGAAGATTTCATATTTAAATTAAGAGACTCACTTCAATTAAGGTACCCATGTCGTAGTTACTGCCATGATAATAGTGGTAGAATTCCAATGGCAAATTGGAAATGCCATCATATCCCTCACCACGACCTTGTCCTTCAAATTCTTGTTGTTCAGGAGGACAATGTGCACCCTCATGGAAGTTTTTCTCATCTTGGATTCCTAACTGGTCATGACCTGTATTTGCCACACCAGTGCTGCTTTGAGTGTCCACCATTTTCTTGCCTATACTCTCTGTGGCTTTTCTAGACTCTTCTGCACTTGCAATAGCATCCTTCGCAGCATCTGTGTCAGCAGCAGCTGCTGCTTGGCGCTCCTCTTCCTCAACAGCAGCTCGTACCCGGTCAAGAAACTCATCATCCTGCTCCGGAAAAAAATGGCCTGTAACAACACAATTCATGAAACTTCAAACCAAACATCAGTTTCAATTTGATTATAACTTGATCCAATGGAACTAGGAAGAAGAAGTGGTTTTAACTAAACAATGGTCAGTTAGATTTAATAAGAATGATATCATATCTATTGTACTACACCAGTTAAATTTGTGTAGAGTCAAATCATAGTCTGTCATGGGGATGTCCCTCTTCGAAACCTCCAAGGACCTTTGCCTCATCAGCAAATTCTAATAAATGTGGCCTCATCACTTCTCTCATTCCAAGTCTCTACCTTGTAGTCTAGCTCTACATCTTAGTGTTAGACCTCACTCCCATTGTCATACCACAACAACTACAGAAAAAAAAAGGACAAATAAATGAAACATAAAATACACCTTACCTTGCTTCTTCAACCTCTGAATTCTGATGGAACGGAGCTCTTGCAACTTCTCCACAACTAAGACAAGCTCAAACTGAAAAGTTAATGGCAACCATGTTCAACAATTCTGAAATTAATAATTATATTTATAAGAGTTCAAATTGGCCTAAAAGAAGTACAAGCCCAATTGAAGAGGTAGAAAACAGAAAGTGCATCATAACATAATAACTAGATAAATACCTTGGGAACAAGTTTGGGTCTTGATATAAATGGGAACCAGTCCCAACTTACCATTTCATAAAAAAAAACCCTAGCAGCACAACAACACTAGTCACAATCAAACATATTTGGGCTAGTCTACACACTAACTACACTACTGACAAGTGGCATTATCTATTGCCAATTAGAAGATCAACCAATGGATTTACAATGTTAGACATGTCAGAAAATTAAGAACAGGGAGTAAGAAGAGAAGTCAATGAATAAAAACAAAGAGAATAGGGAATTACAGTAATTTCCATGAGTTCATGGATAAAAATATATTTATGCAGCACACACGCATTAATAGTGGTAGGCATACTCACATGCATTCATTTTGCAAACACATAACAGTATGTCACTCGTAAACATCACAAAGATATCAATAATTCTTGCAGTGCTTGTCTGGAAGTTCTAACCTCTGATTCTAGTCTCGTCCTCTCCTCATTGGCCTTGAGCTTTGCAATCTCTTTCATTTTTTCCATCTAAAATCCACATAACTCTGTTAACTTGGCACAACTGGCAATCTAGACACATTATGCATATTCTCAAAGAGTGAAGGCAAAACCTAATATGATCTACATTTACCAGATATTTTCCAGATAGCCATGTGATTCATTACAAATGCAACTGATAAACTATAATCATATGCAATAAGAGTTTAAACCATATACACCAACTGTCACAATAACTACAGATTGTTGTTATTAACTTTTTGTTGTTACTAAGTGCTTATATATAAACCTGTTATTTAATAGTTTGATAGATTATGATCCAAATACAAGAACAGTTTAAACCATGTATGACAAATGACTGCTACCAATTGTTGTTGTTTAGTTATTGTTGCTGCTAAGGAGCCACCTACGAACACTTTACCTAATAGTAGGATATAGTTGTTGAGATTAGGGAAAGAATGAATATTGTTATTGATAAACAAGGTCATTACATATATATAGGGTTTCCTCCTTATACGGATATCCATATAGCACATACTCATATAAGAGATAAGTACAATCCTAATAACACACATCTAACATTCCCCATTTAACTAGAGCATAAATATTAACCATGCTTAGTTTATTACATAAAGACTCAAACACCAACACTCAATCCTTTTGCAAAGATATCTGCTAACTGCTCTACTGACTAAGTATATGGAGTGTGAATGACACCTTCTATTACTATATCACACACATAATAACAATCTACCTCAATATACTTAAGTAACGTTTGGTAACGCTTATGGAAAAACAGATTATTCTCATAAACAGCATTTTTGAAAAAGTTAGTTTTCATAACTTTTTATAATCAACTTATTTGACAACTTTTATGCACAAACAAAAAGTTGGCTTAATGAAATAATCTGGCGTAGAAAAACCGTTTGATTCAACTTTTTAGGAATAAATGTTTTTTTTCATAAACTGATTCTAATAATCGTGTTACCAAACGGACTCTTAGTGTGTTTTTGAAAGGTAAAATTATTTACAATGAAGATTGCAACTTGATTGTTGTAATGCATAACCATAGGTGTCATCACTGGGAAACCAATCTCTAACAGAAAAGATTTGAGCCAAACTATCTTACAAGTGGTTTGAGTCATGAAACGATACTCTCTTTGGCACTAGACCTTGACACAACATTTTGCTTTTTGCTTCGTTAGGTAACAAGATTTTTGCTTACATAGATACAATAGTTTGATGTAGATTTTCTATCACTCTTGTCTCCTACATAACCAAAGTCTAAATATGCCTCAACATCCAAATAACCATGCTCCCTATAGATCAGTGTCATCCAGATGTGCCATTAATGTATGCAAGTACACGCAAGACACCTTATAAATGTACTTCTTTAAGTTCATGTATAAATCCAACTACATATGAAATGTATCGACGTGTCACTATCAAGTAGATTAACTTCACAATCAGTCATCTATATCTACCAACATCCTCATATACACCTGTAAAATCATCCCAAAAGGCTAATGTGTGATCAATAGGAGTACTCCTCTCTGGTTTACTTCATGTAAGTCCTATCTCCTGAAGAAGATCAAAGGCGTATTTTCTTTGAGACAATACTATCTTCCCTTTGGCACAAATAATTCTCAAGAAATACTTAGAACATCTCATATCCTTAGTGGTGAAATACTGTTGTAAATATTGTATGGTTTCCCTGATGCTTATAGCATTGCTTTTGTAAGAATGGATCTTGAACTCTACTTAAGGCCATATATGGCCTTTTTGAGAAAGCACACTCTGTTTTCCCCTTGAGTAATGTACCCTGAAGGTTGCTTTATGTAAACCTGTTCTACCAGATCATCGTATAGGAATGCATTTTTCACGTCAAGTTGATGTAAGACCCAAGACTCATTTTTGACAACAGTCAAAAGCAACCATATGGAATTAAGTCGTACCACTAGAGAAAGTTTCCTCGTAATCAATGCTATATGACTGCGTAAAGCCACAGGCCACCAACCATGCTTTGTATTTGTCCACTGTCAGACTTGTACTTGATAATAAATACCTATCGACAATCAACTATGTTGGTTTCTTTAAACCGAACAACCAAATTCCAAGTACCATAAGATAATAATACTTACATTTCTTCGTCCATGTCTACCTTCTAATGTGAGAGAAGCAACACTTCTTAATAGTTCCTAGGTATAGACTCTCAAGATATGACTAAGGCAAACTGATGAAAAGATAGATAAAGGTAATCATATATAACAAAAGTAAAAATAGGCTGAACATGGAAAAACAGGTACCTTTACGTAAGGCAATGAGTACATCAAGGTTCTCAAGTGGTTGATCTGCAAAGGAGAGTGATGACTCAATCTAAGGTGATGGATGCGTATTCTGTCGTCGATGATATACCTGTAGTGGATAAGGCATATTTTCTTACAAAGGTCTTCGTTGATCACCCGCTATATGCACAATTTCATTAGGTGAAGGAATAGTAACAATAGTACGAGTAATAAACGGATCCATAGAATCAAAATAAGATTTAGACTCCTAAAAAGTGACATCGGTCGACACAAAATAAGGATGATTAAGAGAATAATAGTACCTGTATCTCTTTTGAGTTCTAGAGTATCCTACAAATACATACCTAAGGGACCTATGAGCCAACTTATCTAAACAACATATGCAACACACTCAAAAACTTTTTGTAGGAGAAAGAATAATTCCTTATAAGGACACAAACATCTAAAATGGATCTTACCACCAGGAGGTGCAAATGACATTTTATTAATGAGGAGGACAATAGTGAGCACAGTATCAAATCAGACCTGAAAGACTTGGTAACATTCATCTGCAACAAAATAATACAAATAACTTCAAGTATATGTCGATACTTGCGTTCTGCCATACCATTTTATTGAGAGGTATGTGGACATGAGGTTTGATAAAGAATTCCTAAGGAAGCACGATAATTTTATACATCTTGAGCAAACTCAAGAGCATTGTTATTGCGAAAAATTTTAAGATTGATGGAGGAAACATTTATTATTTTAGCAAATTTTTTTTTGATAATGTCTAACACATGATGTCTATCTTTAAGAAGATACACCCAAGACACTTAAGAATAGCCATCCCAAGACACTTAAGAATAGCCATCCACAAAAACAATATAATAACAATAGCCAAACAATAAATATCCACAGGCAAGTCCTCAGATGTCACAATAAACTAAATCGAAGGGACTTTAATTGTTAAACAACCTAGAATGTTTACAGGTAGCACAATGGTGCTTACCTAAACAACACAACTCACAGACAAAGGATTCAAGTGTGATCCAAAGAAAAACCAGTTGAAGATTGCAATGCAATGGGTGACCAAGGCGAAAGTGCCATAGCAACGAAAACTCTGTAGTAAAAGCAATAGATGCCAGTCTACAAGGTATATCAACCCTAGCATATACACATCACAACTATGCTCACGGTCCAAATCAATCCTCCTTTCTTTCTGTAAATCCTGAAAAGTACAGTAATAGAGAAAGAAAGTGACAGAACAATAAATTTGTCGAGTAATAACACTAATGGAGAGTAAATTTACTGGAAAGTCAAGGACATAAAGTACTCCATCAAGAGTAATATGGAAAGTGACATGAACCACACCTTTCCTAGAAACAGAACAATGATGATTATTAACAATGGCAACAAATTTAATGTCAAAAAAAACAGAAAAGCTAGGTAAAAAGGTCTCGAATACATGACATATGTAAGGAAGTCTTAAAATCGATAATCTAAGAACTATTTCTAAAAGCTAACAAGGCAGTCATACTTGACAAAGATGCATAGGTTGTAGTAGTAACAAATTGATTGTCGTAGAACTAAAGGAACCTATCATAATCAACTTAGGAAATTATCACTTAGTAAATGAATCACCAGAAGATGTTTACATCACAAGTCTAGCCTAGAGGGTTTCCTAAACTTACTCCAGCATGGATATAATGGATGATTGGTGCGACTGCAGTGATCACGCTTACGAGCCTCATGTCCGCCTGCTGAAGATCTACCACAACCATGGCCTTTGGTAGAGTAACTAACGTCGACTGAATAAGTACTGAAGCAGGAGTAGCAAGATCCATAGTGCCGAGAGAAGGTGGATAAGAGAGATGGAAGAGTCTTTACACCAAGTATTAGACCACAAATCTGAGATGCCAATATCGAATTTAAGACCTGCTAAGAAAATAACCACAGCCAACTCCACTCTGTACTATTGCATCTTGGAGATGCTTATGACGAAAGGTTAGTAGATTTTCAACTCATCCAATAGAAACTTAAAAGAACTGTAAAACTCTTAAGCCGAATGTTCCCCTTGATAGTGGATAAAAAGATGTTCATATATTTCACAAAACTGGGCGAAATTCTTCCCATGTCCATAGTACTTAACATCATTACAACTTTGACAGCATCCTTATCCATACTATTCACATGCCACGATATTACTGCACAGTCATCCGCAAGCTAATCCTCATAGGTTGCATCCTTTGCATCTAAGGGATCATTAGTAAGATGATGGATCTACCAATGTGCGCCAAGAAAAGTCTCAAACGCTTGTGACCAGAGAAAATAATTCTTTCTATTCAATTTGATGGATGTCCGAAAGAGATTTTTTAACCATGTCTCACAAGAAGAAACCATAATGGTAGCAGTCACGAGCTGATCTTGTCCGAAAAAAGAGAGGTAAATAGGTCACATATACTACTGTTATGTTCAATAACAGCAAAAACCTGTTTCTAAGGCAAAAGTTTGTTGATTAGGGCAAAACTAGGGCATATGAACAACCTTAGAGGGAAAAACCTTGAGCAAAAAGAGTTGCCATAGGAAAACCTCTTAGGACTGATAGAACCTTAGGAGGTAGTCAGTGTGATATCGATAATGTAGAGGGGGTTGGGGTAGTTGTAAACAAGGAAGTGCCTGTAGGTGGTAGCAGACGTGCACAACGGACCCACAGCAAAGGGCCTACGAGTGGCAGTGGAAGCATGGAAAATGGCTAGGGGGCAGTGGACTCACCAAAGGGCTTACGGGTGGCCAGAACCAACTACTGTGCTGGCCAATTCTGCTACTAACCGATGGTAACTGTGGTGTGAAGGTGAAAAAGGTGGGTGACGGCTAGGTTTAGATCTCCCTGTGCTCTGCTACCATGTTGAGAATAAGAAGAGAATGAATATTGTTATTGATAATTAAGATTATTACATATATAAGGTTTCCTCCTTATACGGATATCATATAACACATAACCATGTAAGAGATAACCACAACCCTAATTACATACATCTAACAATTGTTATTAAGATTGACGCCTAGTGTGTTTTCACCTATAGCAATCAAGGCACCGGAAGCCATGTCTATCAAGGCATTGGCACCAAGCCAACATCAATGGAAAAATTGCACCTAGACGTCGCTTTGATCTCTCCTTGGGTGCCTACTACCTTGTAGCCACCAAGGCATTAGGCATCACCTTGTTAAACAAAATAAATTTACAAATAGTTAAACCTAATTAATTCTAACTATAAAATTTTATATGATGCTTTGGCGATTATGTTTTTGGTTTCACTAATCTTAGATTTTTGAATTTAAGGTGTATGTGTGTCATATAAAATGTATACATTGACCATCAAATATATGAACATTACACTTTCTAAGATTTGTTTCATGTGTTTATGTGGCTTACTATTGATAGAGATTTGATTATTAAATTCATTTTATTTATGTTGTATGGTTAAGGACTCGACGTCATTGTTTTCAAGTCTCTTTTGTCGATTTGAGACCTTATAAACATGAAAATAAAAATAAGAATACTTGCATTTCATGTCACCGGATGAGTCTACTTTTGATGCCTAGGCATCACCTAAACCAACAAAAGATATACAATGCAAATCTAAGTGCATCTGAAGATAAATAGACGCCTATCTCATACCTTGCGTTTTGCAATGTCTTTCGCAATCTCTCTAGCTCTCCACTCATCAGCATCTTGATCGGCCTTATCGTACATCTCACGCTCCTGCCACATCATTACGACAACCGAAGGCAAATGTTACAACCAAAACAAAACAACAACAGCCACTCGTCTAACACAGCACACAACTACAAACACAAAACCAAAGACAATGTCTTGCAAAGCTGTACCTTCCGGAGCATTTCAGCCACGCGCCTCCTCCTCTTCTTCTTCCACTTCTTATTCCGCTGGTGCTTCTGCATCTTCTGGGCCAACCGTACCGCCTCCGACCTTTCTTCCCACTGCCCTGCTTCACTCGTAACAGCATCAAGCGGCGCAAGCTCACCTTTCAGAATCAAGTACAGGGATTTCGCCGCTTCCACCGAAATCGACTCTTGGTCATCCAAGCTGACCCCCTTCCTCTTGATTTCCTCGGAAAATCGCAACAAAGACTCATCATCAAAAGAACCACCCGATTCTTTCAAGGCGAGAACCATCTCCAACTCCCTCTGCCTGTAAAAAACACGAGAACTTCGATCAGAGACGACGCGAGGAGCAAACGAACCCCTAGATGGGGACTGTAGAAGCAAGCACGCGCACACACACTGCTTTCAAGAGGGCAAGGGTTTCGCGCGAGTTTCTGAGATGGTTGTGCAGGGTCTCCGGGTTCCATAGAGAGCTGGCGCTGGAGGGAGGGGCGGAGAGTAGAGATTGCAGCCAGGGAGGAGGAACCGGAGGCGGCGGGGGTGGCGGCGAGGGAAGGTGGGGCCGTGGGTGGTGGAAACCGGAAGAGAACGTCGTTGGCGCTGGGAACATGGCAGACCGGGGAAGGATTCGTGGTGGCGGCACCGTACTCCGGCTACGGCTTGAACCGCGGCCCGGTAGAATGTCCACTTAAAAGCTCTTAAAAGGAAAATGGCATATGGCTCCCAATTCGACTCCTCTGATGTGGCTGCTTACGCGAACGTCATGACATTCCACATTCGTTTTTCTGTTGCTCAGTGGTTGGCATAATAATTCCATTGACACGCCCTTCAAAAGTTGAAAGGTGATGTAGGTTTTTTTTGTTTGGAAATCCTTTCTCTTGGTTGTAAATCATTGGAATTTTTTTCTTTTTTTGTCGGAAAATCGTTTTATCTTTTTTTTTTTTTTCTCTTGTTTACAACTATTAAAGCTGCTTCTTCTCTAAACTCATTACAAAATGATAAGAATAAGACGACAAGTTGTTAAAAGTAAATCTTATGAAATTGAAAGTAACAACTCTCTACAAGATCAAACAAAGAAGCTAAGTAGAGCTACGAAATATAATAAGACATGTCGATCGTTATTTTTCTTCCATTAGTATATTATGTTTCTATTATTGTATGTCACTAATTTTGTCTTCTTTGCATGTAACTACCATTTCATTTATCTCGTTGTAGTTTTCTCTATTGGAGGAAATATGTTGTAATAAATCTTAACTTTCCTACTTAATCATGATTAATAATAATTAATTAATGATTGAGTTATTTTAGTGAAGGTTGCCAGTTATTGTGTGTGGTGACCCATGGGAGTGCAGGACCAAAATTGGATTAACGTTGGACGCCACTATGCTGTTGGAACTCCAATTCGTAAATTATTTCATGAATTATGAGTGTCTGAAGCGTTCCCTCCTTCTCTAGGGGGTGTTTGTGCAAAATTCGTGTGAAAGTTCAATAAACAAATGCCTACGTGAGGGAAGGGCAACAGTAGGAGTATGTGGCTGCATGTAGGGGATGAAAGAGAGTAGAAAGAAAAAAGAAAGAAAGGAAAGAAAAAGAAGCTAGAGGAGAAAGAAAGAGAGGGAGAGCGACGAGAGAGGAGAGGTCGCTAGTGGAGAGGAAGCTCATCGAAGGCTGAGAAAAACCAAGAGGCACCGGAGATAGAGGAGAGCTCGATGGAGTGTAGGTGGGGTCGTCGGAGTCTTCGTTAGGTACACGTTTCCCTCCAATCTCTTTCTTTCTTTCTGTTTTAGTCTAAATTATGAAAATGAAGCAAATTTTAGGTTAAAATCATGGAAATGTTTGGTGAAGTTATATCTAAGAATGTTTGACAAATCCATGAATTTTTCATGAAATTTAGATGATTTTGTGGGATTTTTCATGAAGATATGATCAATGTCTTAAATGAGTTTCTCAGGTTGTGATTTTAATATCTCAAGCTATACTTAATGGTTTTCAACGAAATTTGTCTTAAATGAAAGTACACTAGTTATGCTTGTATATGAGTATTTTTGCATGATTTGTGGTGCCCCGAAAATGGGTCCACCCAAGGCTCCCATTCCGCGCGATTTTGGTTTCAGGTTCGACGGTCGTTTTTCAGAAAAACGATTGGTTTGGCATATCAATGGAATTTGGTATGTCAAAAAAACGATTGGTTTGGCATATCAATGGAATTTGGTATGTCAAATAAGGAATTTTCGACATACCGATCCTTTTCGATATGCCGATTTGGTTATCAGATTTATTATAAATCCCTGGTTCGATATACCGAACGGGTCTGGTATACTTATTTGTCTCTCTAACTTGGAATTGAAGTGCTGGCTCGGCCTATTGAAAGATTTTGGTCTGCCGAACCAGGTCCTAAATCTATTTATTAGTGTTTTAGGTATTGATTATATATATATATATATATATATATAAGATAAGATTCAGTTAAGGACATATCTTCATTTAAGCATTTTAAGGACAACTTTTATATCTCAATATTTAACCATTAAATTAAAAATCTAAACCATTAGATGTCATCAACATTCTTTAAGATGAGTATTTATAAAATTTCAAGTGATTTTAGAACTTCTAGTTTAATAATCTAAGGCATGTTAATTATGATTCATTAAAGTTCATAAAAAACCATTGAATTTGTATACAAATAGATTTGTATATTAGAAATTTCTAAATAATGTAATTTTTGGTGTGTATCTAATATATATGATTTAGATTAAGATCCATTGATTACATATAAGTTTTAAAGTTTACAACCTAGAGATCTAGTAATTCTTGTTTTAAAACCATTGAATTTGTCATTTATAAGATCTATAAACTAACATTTTTGAAATGCCTTGAATTTTTGTTTATATCTAATCTAAATAACGTACATCAAGATCCATGGAATGGATGTTGAATTTGAATCCTTAATATGTGTTTTTGAAGTTGTCCTTAAAATACTTAAATGAGGACATGTCCTTAACTAAACCTTTCCTTGATATCAGGCCACAATATATGAAATAACTGTCCACACTTGGATCACAATATTTCAAAAAAGAAATAAAAGATTTGATTAAACGTAACTATCATTATTTCAAAATGATAACATAAAAAAAGTAATTAAAATAATAAAAATAGTAAACCGTAGGATATGCTTTTGATGGTATAAGATGAAGGGCTTTACCAATCAAAAGTAAGGACGAACGTTGTCTAATAATTTGCCAATACACATACACACACACACACACACACATCTATATATATATGGGTATATATATATATATTAGTTATGGAGAGATAATTAAAGTGATACAATAATAATTAGGATAATGATTAGAATAGTTTGAGGGATTGCCTAAAAAGAATTAGTAAGATTCCACTTGAGTCATAAAGGTCATAAAAGACGATATAATTTAGAAGTAATAAGTTTTGGCCCTAATGGTTTAGAATGACAATAGAAATCATGATGTAGTCCTTGCGTTTAGAGTTGGTTGGTTTTGTTGGGGTACACTGAAAGAGTTATTCAGTGGCACTATCTTGTAGTGTCTGGCACTGATCTGACTGTACTCTCGAGGGATACGAGCCAGTAGGTGTTCTACACATTGGCATTAGAACATAGAGTTCTGGTTGAGATTTGTATGAGTGTCTAGTCTTGGAAGTCCATTGGAACTTTGAGATTGTTGTCTTGGTTTTGGGGCAACTGTTTGGGCCTGAAAGAAGAATTATCAAGGCTTTGTTTTGAGTTATGACTTCTAGTTTCCAATTTTTGTGTGGCTTTGGGCACATTGTTTTGTGATAATTTTCGAAAGATCTTTCAATGATTTCAAAGTGGATTTTGAAAAGAATTTTGGAAACAAAAGAAATGTGTTGTTTTGCAAAGGTTTAAATGAATTACCAATGAATTATTGGGTGATTTGAAAAATAGCTTTTTCAAAAGCTTTGAAAGTGTTGCCTCGAGTTTGCAATTTTTCATATGATGTTTCCAAGGTATTTTGAAATAATTTCGGAAATGATTGAAAATTATTTCCAAAAGAATTTAGAAAAGACTTACATGACTTTGCAAAGGTTTTGAAAGATTTTCTGGAGTTTTTCTTGTTTATTGAGGCCAAGAGACTGATGGGACGTGTTGCGAGGACCAAGGGGTGTGACAACATCCTTGAGGTGGTTGACCGCATTGCCTAGGTTGAAGCTGGAGACCAAGAGACTGAAGTAAGTGTTCATCGGATCTTGGAGGTATGAGACTCTTGGATTGTCGTTCACAAAGTCAAGGCTGAGGTCCACGGGTCGAAAATCGACTAGACTTGGAGGTATGACACTCCGCTTGTTCCGGGCACCGAAGACCCAGAGTACTGACTGTACACAAAGGTACGAAACAACGAGCTAGGGGATATGCGACCTCTGTGTAGCTGAATGTGATACTCTGATTAGTATGAGTACTAAAACTATTTAGTGCTAGCAAGGACTAAGGTGAGAGTCCTCAAGTATCCGAGCACACAGGGATGTCATAAGGGAGGCATTCCCGTACATGTTGAGACTAAGACCTGTGTGGTCATAGTACATTGAGGCTCATTGGATAGGGCAGTAGTACCCTCTGCACGAGGAGGTTCACCACGGCAGCATAGACACCGTTGGTCGCACTTTGGTGAACTACTTGTGGCTAAGTGTCAGTTGCTTGGCATTTGGCAGCACGACACACCAAGGACCTATTGGCTCGGACCGATGGTTGCAGCCATCTGTGGCAGTGTAGTGAGTTCAGGGTCGCACCCTAACTATTGCTTGTGATGAGTGTTTTTGAGACTTTGTGATTTTCACCCGTGAGTGGCATTGTTTTGTTTCCGCTGGTGAGTGGCGTTGAGCTGTTGAGTCCATAAGGAACATTAAGTCGTTTGCATCCAAGAGTGGCATTGAGTTGTTTGAGTCCAAGAGAGGCATTGAGTTTTTGCGCCATTGGTTGCATAGTGGTTTTCAAAAAATGGGGATTGTGCTAGTTTTGAAATATAATTTATTGTTTTGACTGAGCAGAGAGTCAATGAGAGTGTAGCACTCTCTTGTGGTTGTGGGCTTAATTTAGCAAAAGTAGTCATTTCAAGTATGCATAAAGTTTTGAAAAATCAAGCATATAGTTTGAAAGAAAAGACAGAAAATGGTTTTGAAAGACATAAGTGTGATTTTGAAAGGAAAAGGAAAAAATGGTTTTCAAGGCATGATTTCAAAAGATTTGTTGATTGTTGGGCAAAACGATATTGCTCCATAGTTGTGTGCGACATCTAGAAGAGATGCAAGAGTATGTGTTCTTTTGTAGGGCATGTGCTGAGTGACTTTTCAGTGATCACTCACGTGTGCTTATTTAATGTTTTTTCACAAGTGCAAAATAGAACTAGAAGTTTGCTAATGCACACGGAACTGGAGCCAGTTGACCACACATCAAGGAATCTGAGCATGTAAGTAGTTAAATTTATTTCAGTTATTAGTGTTTTAATTTATCTGGTTCCTTGTTGGATTTAGTTTCAGATTAATGTGATTAATTAAATGAAAAAAAAGTGTAACTAGAATTTGGGTCATATTCAGATAGACTTAAACCTGCTTAATGAGGGATTTTCTTAAAGATTCCATTTGAGCACTTTCTTGATATGAATCCTCCATGAGTAGAGAACCCCTTCATCCAAAATTTAGTAGTATATTTTGAAACGAAAAAATGTGGGTTTTACATTGCAAAATCTCTGGTAGAGCTCAGTCCAATAGACGTTTATTTACTTTTGGGATTGCCTATTGTAAACGGTGCATCATTGGACCTCTATATGCTTGTCTCATCTGTCATTTTAGAGCGACGCTTCAATGGCTTAAAAATTGTAAAGGCCAAGCATTGTGAGAATGTATTTCAAAACATTCTCTCCAAAAAAGAGTCTCAACTAACATAGGAGGACAATATTTTGATTTTATTTCTTTTTACATTATTCCTCTTCCTTAATGGTTTGCTTCATGTCCCAGAAGAAGCCTTCCATTATGTCAACGACTTGTCCATACTTGGACAATTTTCATGGAAAACTGCTGTGTATAGACTCTTCCACTCCCGACTTGTCCATACTTGGACAATTTTCATGGGAAACTGTTGTGTATAGACTCTTCCACTCCTAATTATTTGAAGCCAAACCTAAGCTACAAGTCAACGAAGATATTCGATTTGGTTACATTGATAGTTGTACAATAATTCTTTTGGTAAGTATTACTTCTTTTATTTGATATCATAGAACAGACTCATTGGGTTGTTACACAGTGGTGTCATCGTACTATTACATATTGGTGTCATTGGACTATCATTGTGGAGTCATTGGGGTGTTATAGTAATGCCTGTGTGCTATTAGGCTTCTTCTCTTATTTGTTGTTATAGCGATATCATAGTGATGTTCTAGTGGTATAATTGGAGTGTCATAGTGTTGTCTATGTACTTTAGGCTTCTCCTCTTATTTGATATTATAGCGATGTCATAGTGATGTCATTGGAGTGTTATAGTGTTGTTTGTGTGTTGTTAGGCTTCTCTTGTTATTTGATGTCATAGTGGTGTCATAGTGATGTTCTAGTGGTATCATAGTGAAATTAGGCTTCTCCTCTATAGTGATGTCATAATGGTGTCATTTGCTTGTAATATATCATATTAATCATATTTATTTCTCCTGTGTTATGTCATAGTCTTAGTTCTTTGAGCACTTTAATATTGACACAGCCGATACATTGAAACCTCTACCTTGCATTAATTATTAAGGTCGTGAGCAGGATTTGTTGAAAGTCTTCTCCCAATCAAAGTGGAGATTGTCGGACTTATTTAAGACCACTATAAGTAAAATGAGTAATTCACTTAAACAAGTTATTTATGCACAAAGTGCTTATGTAAAATGTTTTCTTTTCGTGTATGCAGGCAAGATTCTCTAATATCACACCCACTGGTGAAGAGAAGGAACCATGCGGGTTACCTGATGTAGTAGATCTTCAAGACGATGATCAGTCTTCTTTTGATGGGACACCAGGACCATCAGTAGGTGATGGTAAACATCCTAAGTGTAGCACTAGGAACAATATAGAAATAGCACTTAAAGTGTTAGATCATGTTGACCCTCTTGCTCAATGAACCAAGGCAATAAAGCAAAATGAGGAACAACAAGCTATGCTCCTGTCCCATCTTAAGGAGAAGGATGACATGATAACTAGTCTTAAAGTCCAGGTGAAGGCTCTCATGTAGGACAAAGCCACTTTAATAGAAGAGGTAAAGGTTTTGATGACACAATATTAAGGCCCTAAAATTCAAGTAGAAGAACCCAACTACAACACTAGAACATAATGTCTGACTTGATAATTAGAGAAGTCCTGAATGATCTCTGCAAGAGCAACTGGTTACTCCCTGATGATTCGAGGATTACCCAATGATATGACAACCCTACACATTGACACACTTACTTGAAGAGAATTGCCTTCACCCGTCTTCCTCAACTACCTACTCAGACTACTCCATGACACAACAATGACAGCATTGATAGAGTACGGATACAAATTGTACATTATGACATTATACAAAACTAAGAAACTTCACACTTGTTTTGACTTCTTTGTGTTGTCTGCTCATTGTCCTTGTCCTCCTTTCCTGGGTCTCTTCATTGTCATTCACTTCTCCCTATTTATTGGCTTCTGTGCGGTTGGGGGTACTTGGGGTTGCTACTATGCTAGTGCTGTTGGGGGGTGTTGCTTCCTGTTACTCCTTCTTTCCCGTCTCGTTGTCCTATGAAGATCATCTAGGACTTCTCAGACTATCAAGTCAGACATTGTGTCCAAGTGTTGGTGGTTAGGTTCTTCTACTTGAATTTCAGGTCCTTGATGTCGTACCCTTAGGACCTTTACCTCTTTTATCAAAGTGACTTTGTCCTATGTGAGAGCCTTTACCTAGACTTTAAGACGAGCTATCATACCATCCTTCTTCTTAAGTTGGGCCAGGAACATAGTTTGTTGTTCTTGGTTTTGCTTTACTGCCTTGGCCCATTGAGTGAGAGCGTCAACATAGTCTAACACTTTAAATATTGTTTCCATGTTGTTCCTGGTGCTACTCTCAGGACATTCATCATCACATTCTGATAGTCCTGATGCCCCATTAGAAGAAAACCGATCATTATCTTGAAGATCTACTGCATCAAGTAACCTGTATCATTTCTTCTCTTCATCAGTGGGTGTGATCTCATGGAATCTTACCTACATACATAGAAATAAAACATTTTACATAAGCACTTTGTGCATAAATAATTTGCTTAAGTGAATTACTAGTTTTACTTATAGTGGTCTTAGATAAGTTTGACAATCTCTACTTTGATTGGGAGAAGACTTTCGACAAATCATGCTCACAACTCCAATGACTGATGTGGGGTAGAGGTTTTGAAGTATTAGTGTAACCATGCCGACGACAACCTCGAGATGATTTCGGCGTGAAAAGGCCAAGACACACGAGGGATCAGCAAAGTCACGACAAAAAATAATAGAAATAAAAATGCAAATGCAGGAGTCGCCACCTAGTCTATTAAAATGGAAGACGAGGAAAATCATATAAAACATGTAAACCATGTAATGGAAAAGCAGGCCATAAACCAGAAAAATGGGTAAGGATCCCTGTTACGCACGAGGAAGGTATTAGGCACCCTCATGCGCCCGATAAATCGGTCTTCTATTGGTTTCTCATTTGCTTACGAAATGTCGGCTTTTCAGCCTTTTCTGTACGCCCGAGGGCGATATGCCATGCCATGCTAATGTGTGGTGTCTAAAATATGGGTGTATGATGTGTAGGGTGTGTCCTAATGCTCAGAAGTATCACTCGTATGTCGGGTCCAGCATCGATGCAAAGGTATTGCATAAATAAGATCAAAGATCTAATATTTTCGAGTGATTTTTCATCCTTACTTTGCTATATGCCAAATGCAAATTAACATGCATGGAAATGGTTGAAAACAGAGTCATGCCTTCCTGATATGTTAAATAAGAAAATCAGGAAAAACTCTAGAAGCAAATCGAAGTACGAATCATGCCAGAAAGTTATACAAAACTTGTTGTGTGCTACTAAAAACAGGCTTCTGCGCCTGTTAGGTGCGTCAGACTAGTGCGTCAAGCTGATGCGCCACCTAGGTGCTTCTATGTGGGCCAAAAAGATGTGCTGCGGGAAAACAGAAATCCATGCAATGCCAAATCACATGAAAATGTATTTTGGAAAGTTACGCCATATAAAGTCCTTCGCAAAACTTGGAAAACATGCCTTAAAAGTGAAAGAAATGCAAATGCAATGACCTGTGGACCTTGCGCTCAAGGGCTAGTAG
>JAMKQA010056614.1:0-23756 GCA_024699735.1 Posidonia australis | reverse complement strand
TTTTCTGGAATCTTTTGATTATTTTGAATTTCGGTGCTCCGAGTGATGTACCGATTATCCCTGATTCGGAATACCGAATAATTTCGGTATGCCGAAATTGATATAAGCTTTAAAAAGCTTCTATCAAGGCATGTAAGTCCACAAGTATATACAATTGAATATTTTGCTTTAATAACTACTTGTCAAATTTTCTTAAGTGATTATTTAACATTTAATCACATTTCATTTGTTATCATCAAAACGTATTAATAGATTTTTCAAACATGAGTCGTCCTTCCTTCGGTTAAAGCAATTCTCTTAGGCTGTGGTCTCCGAGAACAACAGAGCCATGAAATTTATGGAAGGGCTTAATCCAAGACTGAGAACCAGAGTCATTGGTTTCCGATGTCAGACATTGGTGGATGCTATTGAGCTTGCGAGCCGCTATGAGGATGATCGTAGACTGTTCTAGGAGGAATACCCTAAGAAGGATAAGGGGAGGAAGTCCATCTCTCGACCTTCAGTCTCTTGACCTTCTATTTCTTGACCTTTGGTCACTGGAACACCAAGTTCCAAGAGTTCTGGTAGCTCTGGGATGAAACAGAAGGAGCAGCCTACATCTATTAGGGAAGAAAGTGTTGGTTTCAACCATGCAGGATCCAGTAGCGGTCCGAAGGTAGGACCATGCCACGTCTATGGTAAGAAAGGGCAGTAGCTGTGTAGTGTTGGCACAGGTAGAGAAGTTTAGACAATGTAGTGTGTTAGAACTGTGGGAAGTTTGGACACTATCAAAAGGGCTGTCCCAATTCGCCAAAACCAGCGGGAGATGCGCCTCGTCAGCCTACCAAGGGGAGAGTGTTGTCCATTGCTGCCCCTGATACTGGTCCATCAGGAGATGTGGTAAAAGGTGAGAATTAGTATGGCTATATGAGTTGAATACTATCTTGTAATAATGGATCCTATATGTAATCGACACTATCTTTTGTTGTGATTATGATTATGATTATGATGTGTCGTTGTTAGGATCTTTTCTTGTGGCTGACCAGATGGCCCGAGTCCTATTCGACTCTGGGAGTTCATTTTATTTTGTCTCTGAGTCATTTGCTGCTGAGATCAGGACCAAGACAGCTAGATTGGCATTCCACCTGGATGTAGTAACTCCATTGAGAGAACATAGTCTAGCGTGGAGGTATCTGAGACCAATCGATGTCCAACTGGGAGACAAGAATTTTCAAGCCAGCTTGATCTTGATGGATATGCAAGATTATGATGTTATCCTGGAAATGGACTGGCTAGCACAACATTCAGCCATGATTGATTTTGCCAAGAGAAGGATTCTGGTAGAGTGTCTTGGCCAAGACTGGTGTGTGGTGCACGGTACCAAGCTGGGTGAGCCTAGAAAGGTGATATCTACTATCGAGGCCTACCATCATCTAGCAAGAGGTAGTATGGGCTATTTGAGCTGTGTAATTGTTTCTACTTCACTTTTGATTGAGGTTGAGGATTTGTCAATGGTGTAGGATTATCCTAATGTCTTTCCAAAGGAATTGCCTAGTATGCCACCGCATAGGGAAGTGGAGATTGTGATTGACCTTTTGTCGCGATCAGGTCCTATTTCAAAGGCTCCATACTAGATGGCACCCGCTGAATTAAGGGAGCTTTGGAATCAATTGTAGGAACTATTGGACAAGGGAATTATCCATCCCAGTGTTTCACCTTAAGGAGCACCAATACTGTTCGTTAAGAAGAAGGATGGTTCACTACGACTCTACATAGACTACCGGATGTTGAATCAGATCAATGTCAAGAACAAGTATCCACATCCCAGGATTGATGATTTGTTCGATCAGTTGTAGGGAGCTTCGGTGTTTTCCAAGATAGACATGAGATCTGGATATCATTAGTTGCAGATCGGTGAGCCAGATGTGCAGAAGGCAGCCTTTCGCACCCGTTATGGACATTATGAGTTTTTGGTTATGCCATTTGGGTTGACGAATACTCCAGCTACCTTCATGGACCTGATGAATAGGGTGTTCAGAGCTTATTTGGACCAACTTGTGGTCATCTTTGAGGATGACATCCTAGTATATTTTCTAGATGTTTAGAACCATCAGAGGCAGTTGAGGATCGCACTGGAGACACTAAGACAGCATCAACTTTATGCTAAGTTCTCCAAGTGCGAGTTTTGGTTGAAGGAGGTGTCCTTCCTTAGTCATATCATCTCCGGAGAAGGTATAAAGGTAGACCCAACCATGGTTGAGGCTGTGAACAGTTTGGTCAGACGAAAAGCAGTGACTGAGATTAGGAGTTTTCTCAACCTAGCAGGATACTATAGGAGATTCATCCAGGATTTCACCAAGATTGCTGCACCAATGACCAGACTGACTAGGAAGGAAGTGCACTTTGCCTAGGATTGGCAGTGCGAGGAAAGCATCAACGAGTTGAAAGCTCGTCTGGTGTCAGCCCTACTTTCGACTTTGCCTTCTAGGAGTGGCAGTTTCATAGTCTACAACGATGCTTATGGAACAAGCTTGTGGTGTGTGTTGATGCAGCATGGTAGGGTGTTGGCGTGCACCTCGCGCTAGTTAAAAGTTCATGAGAAGAACTATCCCACAAATGATTTGGAAATGGCAGCTGTTGTGTTCGCCTTGAAGATTTGATTATTTGTATAGCAAACAATTTGAGGTGTACACAAATCATAAGAGTCTAAAGTACATCTTTACTAAGAAGGATCTGACCTGAGACAGAGGCACTAGGTGGAGTATATCAAGGATTATGACTTCAGCCTGTCATACCACCCAGGGAAACCAAATGTAGTCGCAGATGCTTCAAGTAGATGCACTCATGTCATGGCTAGCCTGATGATTCGTGAATGGAAATTGTTAGAAGGGCTAGTGGAGTGTATACCTCAAAGACAGTCTCAAGGAGCTTCCAGAGTTGTGCTAGCAAATTTGTTTGTTCACTTAAGGATGATCGAGGCGATTGTCATCGCTCAACAATATGATTTCTTTGTGTCAGATATCTAGAAGAAGCAGAAAGCTAGGAATGCTCCTCACATTTCTGTTGGGGTAGATGGTGGGTTAAGGTACGACCTGAGGTTGTACGTGCCTCTAGTGGAGGAAATCAAGAATAATCTACTTGACGAAGCTCACCGCTCCAGATATACCATTCATCCAGGAAACACAAAGATGTATAAAGACCTGAAAAGAAATTTCTGGTGGCCTAGAATGAAGAAGGAAATTGCTGAGTTTGTGGCGAAGTATGCAATCTACCAGATAGTGATGATAGAGCACTAGAAGCCCGGAGGGACCTTATAGCCTCTGAATGTTCCATTGTGGAAATGGGAGAATGTGTCGATAGATTTTGTGACAGGTTTGTCGAGGACCCGAAGAAAGAATGATATAGTTTGGGTGGTTGTGGATTGCCTTACAAAATCGATACATTTCTTGCCAATAAGAGTGAACCTTCCATTGGCAAAACTAGTAGAGTTGTATGTTGCAGAGATTGTGAGACTACATGGCATCCTAGTGTTAATTGTGTCTGACAGAGACACGAGGTTCACATCGAGGTTCTGGAGAGCATTATAAGAGGTTTTTGGCACATCTTAAGTTTTAGTACCACCTTTCACCCCTAAACAAATGGTCAGACAGAGAAGACCATCCATACACTATAGGACATGCTGAGGGCCTGTGGCTTAGACTTTGGTGGTAGATGGAAGGATCATCTACCTCTGATTAAGTTTGCATATAACAATAGTTACCATGCTTGTATTGGTATGGCACCATATGAGGCACTGTATGGTATACCCTACAAGACACCCACTTACTGGAATGAGGTGGGTGAGAGACAATTGATTGGGCCTAAGATCGTGCAGCAGTACGAGGGCAAGGTGGACCTGATAAGGAGGAGGTTGTTGTCTACCTAGAATCGGCAGAAGCGTTATGCAGATAGGAGACAGAGACCTTTGGAATTCGAGGTAGGAGACTTCATTTTCCTGAAGGTGCCACCAACCAAAGGAGTAATGTAGTTCAGAAAGGGAGGCAAGCTAAGCCCTAGATACATCAAACCGCACCAGATTACTGAGAGGGTTGGTGAAGTGGCATACAAACTAGACCTGCCTCTAGAGTTGGCTAGTATAAACAACACCTTCCATGTGTCCATGTTGAGGAAATGTTTGGCTGATGCATCCTAGGTTATACCAGTGCAGCCATAGGAGCTGCAAGAGGACCTGTCTTTGGTTGAGAATGCAGTTCAGATACTAGACTGAAAAGAGGAAGTCCATAGGAATAAAGTGATTCCCTTGGTGTTGGTTCAATGGCAACATCACGGTATAGAGGAGGCTACTTCGAAGCGCGAGGTGGACATCTAGAAATAGTACCCTACTTGTTTTATTAGAACTGAATTTCGAGGATGAAATTCATTTAAGGGGGTAGGACTTGAGACTTGGGCCGGATTATCCATTTTTAATTGTAAACCTTGTAATCAATTGTAATATTGTATAAATGGTTTATTAATGGATAATCTATTATCTTTAGGGTGTGTGGGAGTTTGTTTGCATTCTGTGCACCTATTCGTGGTTGTAGGACCAATGTGGAATCTAGTCAGAGGATGTATAGTTGCCTCAATTTGTGTGCTCGTTCTTTTCTTCTTTCTCTTTCCTTTTCTTTTTTTCCTCTCTCCCCGACCCTCACGTGCGAGACTCCTCCCTCATCCCCATCATTTCTTCCTTGTTTCCCCTGTCCTCACCCATGCCACCATATGAAACCCATGCCGTCCCGACCCATCCATCGCAAGGGTGATGGGGCCAACGGTCGGTGTGATGCGGGGAAGAGGATGAGATAAAGAGGAATGGGAGCTAAAGGAAGGAGGCTAGTGGAGGGGGGGTGAGTCGAGTGGGAGGAGGAGAACCAGTGTTGCCTGGGAGAGGGAGTGGGGCCAGAGGTGTGCACTGCCATCGTGGGTCACCGAGGCTGTGACGGAGGTTGAGGAGACGCTGGGAGGTCACCGAACTGCCACGAGAGGTACGCAACCCTTCCCTCTCTCTCGTTCTACATTTTGAGTTTAATGGCCCCAGTGCATGAAAATGAGCATTAAAACATGGTAAATCAATGAACAATGATAGAAACGTGTGGAATGGAATGTATGATGTGTATATGTAGAGATCCTGTGGTTAGGACGAATTTTGGTGAATTTCTACAGGTTTTTGGTATGCATGCTACAATAACCGAATAATGAGCTTCATGTCTTTGTGAATTTCGTGTGGATAGCATGCTTATTGGACTTGTGAATGCTTTGAGGGGTTTCGAAGTAGACTTGAGTGTCTACACCCCATGTTTTATTCATGATTTATGTGGTATGTTTGTTGGGTCCACTGAAGGTCCCAATTCCAACTAACGAATGGGTAGGGCATAGGGGAAGTTTACTGAAATCGGGAATTTTGGTATGTAGATTTTGGTTCAGCATACCCTTTTTTTATCAGTATTCGACCAGAGACCCTAATTTGGTAGGCCGAAAATGTCTGGTCTTCCGTTTCAAGAGATTTCGGTTGACCGAAGGCGTTTCAATGGACCAAAGGTGTTTCGATCGACTGAAACAGGGATTTTCAGACCACCGAATCCCAAATTCAGTCGACCGTTCTGTGTGTTGAAACCTAGTTTGGTATAACAAACTGGTTCGGTCTGCGATACCTGACCCCTGGCCTATATGAGATAATGATTATGAAAAATGGAAATAAATGGTTTTGAATGGATAATGAGTATGTATTAATAATGACATGGAGGAACATGAAATTCAATAATGAAATTGAATATGGTTTTAGGATTGAGATCCCAAAAATGAAAGAAATTGATAAATGTTTGGTTTAATATGATTTTTAGGCCTGAGACCCAATAGTGAATAGGAATGCCTAGTTTTTGTATGATGTTGAGCCTAGGACCCAAATGGAGGGTCGTGTTTGCATGAGAATGATTACTGACATAGAAAAGTCAATGTGTAATAGTTTTAAAAGAAAACCCAAGAGTTTTGAAAAAGAAAATAATAATGTGTTTTGGAGCCACAAGGGGTTGGTGTTGACAATGTGGTATGAGAATGATGCTTCAATGGAACCAATTGTCGGATATGACCACAATTGCTAATGTGGGACCACGAGGGGTTAGTGTTGGCAAATTGATAAGAAACCAATTATTAGATACGACCGTGGTCACTGAGCTTGAGACGATGTAGGCTAAGCCTAGGTATGCAAACCTAGGCATTCTGGTCAGTGATGGGACATCAGAAAAAGACGTATCTCCGTGGATATGAATTGTAATTGATGCTTGTTGGCTGGGGCGGTGTCCTCCCGCTTGGGGAACTTCACCATGGCAGTGCAGGGAGGTAGGAGAAATGGTATCCTCACCTACTGCTTGTGTGCCTAGTTACCTTTGATCAAGGTAACACTAATAGAAAAGTGGAAATAAAATGTGTCATTTTAGCTAGAATGAGACTTGTGTTTTGTCTTTATATTCTAGCAAGGAATACGCGTCATGTTTAAACTAGTTGCCAACCAATGTATATGGTTTTGTTTAGAGCCCTGTGAGGCCCTTTGTTTAAGGCTGGATCTGGTCAAGAATGTGGATTTCTCAAAGTGAATAAAAAGGTTTAAAGGTGCTTGAATTGAAAAAGAGTATGTAAGCTTTTGAAAAAGGCATGTTTTGGATAGAGATTCCAAATGCTTGAAAAAGAGATGATGTTTTGAAATGAATTTCGAAAACCACATTTTTTAATAATCTAGGTTCATGTTTTTTCCATTGCTTTGCCATGGTTTTCTGTTTGAGGCATGTACTGAGTGACGTAGATGCCACTCACGTGTGCTTTGGTTGGTTTTCAGGTTCAGGTGGTGGTGCAATCTAGTCTCGGTGCCTGAGTAGGAGTACTAGCTGCACATTGCTCCAAGAGGTGAGCCTTAGTTAGTTACAATGGTTTAATTAATACTACAATTATTATTATTGGTTGTGATACTATGATTTAGGTAGCGTACTTGGGTTTGGGGCGTTGCACGAGTTTAGTGTTCATTAAATCCTGAAGGTATGAGACTCCTGGGTTGTCATTCACGAGGCTGAGGCTGAGGTTTTCAGGTCAAGGGCCGGCAAGACTTGGAGGTGTGACACTCTGCTTGTTTTGGGTGCTGAGACCTAGGGTATTGATTGTACACAGAGACACGTGATAGCATACTAGGGGGTATGAGACCTCTATGTGGCTGGGCATGACACCTTTGTTAGTATGGGTGCCTAGACTAAGATTTGAGGATGTCGTGAGAGGGCATACCCTGTGGTGAGATCCTATGAGAGGACGGCTTTCCTGAGGAGGGTTAGTATAGTGAGAGTCTTGCGGAGAGGTGGGATACCATGACGGACAGACTCCTCCATAGGGTGGTTGTCCATGGCAATGCAGACACCATTGGTCACACTTCGATGGACTGCTTGTGGCTAGAGTCGGTTGCTTGGTACCGGATAACACGACTTGGAGGCTATGGGCTGTGAAAATCTGGCTACGATGGTCTATGGCAATGCAGCGGTTTCAAGGACTCTATCCCAATCAGCTGCTTGTGGCTAGTGTTTTGTTGTGGTTTTGTAATTTTCGCCTGTGACTGGTGTTGTTTTCTTTTTCGCCTGTGGGTGGCGTTGAGTTGGTTGAGCCCGAGAGGGGCATTGAGTTGTGTGCGCTAGAAGTGGCATAGTGGTTTTTGAAAATGTGGGATTGTACTAGTTTTTGAAATATGATTGATTTGTTTGACTAGGTAGAGGCTTAGTGTTAGTGTGGCACTCTCCCGTGGTTGTGTACTTGTTTTGGCAAGTGTGGCCATTTCAAATAATGCATAAATGGTTTTAAAAGAGTATGCATATGATTTTGAAAAGAAAAAAAGAAAGAAAGGTTTCAAAAGCATGGTTTTGAGGTTTTGTTGCCTAGCAGGTAATAGTGGATTGCCTTGGCTTTGTGTTGCAACATTCGGATTAGATGCTTGGGCTTGTGTGTGCCTATGGCGTGGTTACGCCTATTTCTTCGGCATGGTGTGCCGAGTTGTTAGGTGGGGTGTGTGTTGGATGACTATTTTTAGTGATCACTCATGTGTACTTTATTTTGCATGTTTTTGGCAAGTGCAGGATAGTCGTTGTTAGTTGCTAGTGTATATAGGAGGAGTCACATTGCCACACATTAGGGATCCATGTTAGTGTTTAGTTAGTTTGAATTTCCTGTTGTTTATTAACATTATTTTTGCTGAGTGTACTTAGACTTAGTTTCATAATTAGCATAAATGTAATTGAGATATAAGAAACAAAAAAAATGAAAGAAACAAAATGTGTAGCTAGGTTGAGAGGTAGCGCCCTAGGAGGCGGGGCATTACAATTGTCTAGAATCCATTTCGAGTTCATGATTTCCTTGCATCATGTGATGCAAGTTTTTAGGAACCCCACGTCACATTGGTCATTTTTCAATTCCATTTGTCTTATTTTGATTTCTTTCCAACCATTTGGGGTGTCTCTTCACAACAAATACATATTTTTCATTTGTAGTTGCTCTAATAAACCAATTTTCATATGGTGTATCATGAAATTTTGAAAACCCAAGTCCATTTTTATTCAAAGAATGTCTTTGGCTTGAGAGAAGTTTATCAAAATTTTCTTTCCCTTTTGTAAATTTAGTTACAGTGTTGAGTAGGTCATTACTCAGTTTTTAGGGATGTTATGTCTTTTTCCAAATTTTTTATCTTATATTTCATATGATCAAGGCTCTTATTTAATTCAATATTTTTATTGTCTAATTCTTCATTTTCAAGAATTACGATGTAGCTTTGTGTGGTTTTTGCCTGTGAGTGGCATTACAGTTATGTGTGGTTTTCACCCGTGAGTGGCGTTACAGTTTTGAGTGCTTTTTGTAATGAGTGGTGTTGTGGTTTGCGTGGCTTTCGCCTATGAGTGGCGTAGTGGTTTTGGAAATTGGAAATTGTGCTGGTTTTTGAAACATGGCTTCTAATTGGTTTTGAATTGAGATATTGTGTTGATGTGGCATTGTAATGTAGTGAAGACTTGAGTTGGCAAGTGTGGCCATTTCAAGTAATGCATAATTGTCTTGAAAACATACATATGGTTTTCTAAGGAATGAAAAGAAACAATTTTAGAATTGCATGATATGATTTTGAAAGGAGAAGGAAAAGAATGATTTCAAAGGCATGGTTTTAAAGGACGTGTACTTGTTGGGCAACAGCATATTGCCCTGTGTGGTGTGGCGGCATCCATGGGAGATGCTAGTGTTCTGTGCATCCACTAGGTGGGGTGTGTGCTGGCTGACATTTTAGTGGTCACTCACGTGTGTTTGTAGGTATTTTTCGTAGGTGTAGGATAGGAGTAGGAGTTTGCTAGTGCAAGTAGAGTTGGAGTCACTTGACCACACATCAGGGATTTTGGTGAGTGTTTAGTAGTTTAATTTTTTTTTCAGTTAGTAGTTCTTTTATTTATATTGCTAAATGATGGATTCAGTTGAAGAGCTAATGTAATTAATTGATGTAAAGAAAATTTGTAGCTAGGTTTTGGGTAATGACTTGGGGCAAGTCGTTATAGGTGATATTAGAGCACTAAGTCACCTTAGAGAACTAGCCTAGCGATGTCTAGTAGGTGACTCCATAGATAGCAATTCCTACACCTTGTTTTGTTGATTTTCTTATTTGGCACAGTGTGGAGCAGCGGTCGCTTATGTGGGGCGGTTTGCATGAGTTCTTCAACTCCGCAAAGCATGGTGTTTGGTGTTGTCCACAAGTGTTGTGTGGATCAAGCACCATGTTGCCGTGGAAGTGGTGGCAGTTGTTTTTAGGTGAGACTCAGTGCTGATTTGCAAGGTAGTAGGCCTTGCTTTCTATGAGTCCGGATGAGTAGTGTCATGTCACCTAAAGTGATGCACGTCTACTGTGTGTGCTGGTTTGGCTAGTGTGTTAGGATCATGGAAAGGTAGTGGAAGTTTTACCGCTGATGCTTGATGGATTTTGGGGAAGAGGTGCCTTGTTTCTTTAAGCAGGTTAGGCACCCCACAATCTGTCGTTCAAAGAATGTGTTATCCTTGCCACCACCTTGTGCTGAGCTGTTTGATGATTTGTTGTGGAGGGTGAGGCGCAGTAGGTGGCTACCTCTTGTGTGGCCTTCCATGTTTGATGTTGTTGTTTTGGTTGCTGTTGTGCTTGGTGTGGTGGATGCTTGGAGTTCGATCCTCCTGTTGCTACTTCTAGGTGACTTGGTGGGTCCCGAGGTTTGGGTTGCTCTTCCAACTACTTTGTTTATGGACAGAGTTATCTAGGAAGTGGTGCACGTTGGAGTAGAGCATTGGTGTTGCACGGTTGTGTCATTCATTTTGGTTGAGGCTTGACCATAGAGTGGCATATCGTAGTGAGCTGTTTGTTGGGTGTTGTTTGGAGTATCTTGCCTGAATACCTAGTTGGCTTGGTTGTTGTGGCACGAATGGCTTGGTGTCATTTGAGCAGTGGAGATTCATTTCTCCATTGTTTTCCTTCTAGGTGTCTTGTTGGAGATACCCAATTGATTTCTTGGTTGTTGGTGGGTTGAATAGCATGGTGGTATTCGATCCATGAAGATTTTCTTTCTCCTATGTTTGCTTTTGGTTCCATTCGTTTTCTACCACGATGATGGGGTGAGTCAAGTGGAGTTGGTTACCCGCCTCGTTTGGCGGCACCACTGGTCGAGCTGTTGGATGTGATCCCAAGTGTTTCCTCCAATTAGTTATTTTCTGGTTCTAGTGAACTATTCTTGGGGATCTAGCAAAGACTTCTTCGGGATAATGGCACCATGTTTTGATTTTCCATGAAGGAGGAACAACTCGTTTTGGTTCGAACACCCTTGTTGAAAGTTGCATTGGGTCAAAGATTCTATTGAGTTTGACTTCCAAATGGTCCGTACCATTGGTTGTGGTTGTTTGGCTAGAAGTAGCATGTCTTGTGACCTTGGAGACTAGATTGCAAGATCTTTGGCATGAGCTTCAAGACTAATGGGTGGTCTATATGTACAGTTGTCTCACGTTTAGACCTGCAAGGTTGCCATAGCTTCAGGACTAATTTTAGGCAACACTATTGTGATGGTGGTTTGGGGTCATCAAATAAACATTTGTATTTGGTACCCTTGGTCTTTCACCTTGAGAATTTTGGAGACAAAATTCGTTTAAAGGGGTTAGGATGTAACGACCTAGTTTCTTAGATAGAATTTAGGCTAGAAATTTAATTTGAAATCTAGTTGTCATAGGTGCTAGAAATAATGTGTCTAATGTTAGACTCAAGAAATCTTACGTCTTACGCCTAGAATATTGATTTCTGGCCTTGTAAGTGTTGGACGCGAGCTATGCTGTGTCTCATGTTAGATGCTTGGAAGGATGTGTATAACACTTGTAGATTTGATCGTTAGACACGTGCACACATGTGTCTTACGTAAGATACATGGTCGACTGCATATAACGCTTTGAGTTTTGCTGCTGCCTATATGTAGTGCAAGTCAGTGGTTTTTCAGGAAGATTTCTTACCTCTGCCCTCCTCCATTCTTTGGCCTGGCATGGAGCTATCTTCAACAGTCTTCTAGGTGCATGGGAGCTTGGGGGAAAGAAAGAGAAGAGGTAATGATAGTTCTTGTGCTTAAGCTCTCTTCTCCTTCTCTTATTTGGGTGGCACCACTGATTCTAGGGTTTTGTAGTTGTGTGGGCTGCTGTAGGCGTGGTGGATGGTCGATGGGTGTTTGGGGCATGGCCAGGAGCTCATGGAGAGTGTTGGATCCTTTGGTTGGCACACCTCTTATGTGCAAGGTAGACACCCATGTAGATGTAATTTTAGTTTACTTTATGATTAGGGTTCTTATGCATTGTTGTGGTTTGGATGCCCCGTTATCCTTCTGTAATGGTTGCATGAATTTTTGTGTGGGGCTTGCATGATTTGGGCGAGGGGGATGGGGGGTGGCATAATTATCTTGATCAGGGCATTATTCTTATCTTGGCTAGAATTTGGCTAAAACTTAGAAACCAAAATCAAGCTCAATTCTAGCCTCAAACCAAACCTTAATCTGAAAATCTCTTTTCTAGTGTTACCTTGATCATGGGTGATTTGGCCACAATTGGAGAAGGCGGCACCAACCTCAATCCCCTACACTGCCACAGTGAATGTCCTTATGCAGGGTAAATCACCATCCCAGCCAACGGGCCTTACTATTTCTTTTCTCTTTTCTATTCTCATTGCATAGGGATACGTCTACTCACGACGTCCCTCTAATCTATCATGGCATTGCAATCATCGGTGACTTTGTCCGACCCATCACGAGATCTCGAGTTATCTCACCTAGCCTACCTAAGACTACCTGCCTAACTGAGCACATTGTCCAACCAGCACTAACCCATTGGCCCTCAATTTCATTTACCCAGGGCCTACTCAAAACTCTAAAATCTCTTTTCTAAAACATGCTTCTAGTCAAAAATTCTTTTCTACGAAACCATGTATCTTTTCTGAAATTCTTTTCTAAAGTCTCTTTCTAAAACTTTTCTGAAATCACTTTTCTTATCACAAGGAATGCTTCTATGAAAAACTAATATTCTCTTTTAAAAATAATTCCATTTAAATCTCTTTTAAAGAAGATCCAGTCTTTTAAAACCTTTGCATTTCTTTCTAAAACATATTTTCTAAACATCTTTTACTTTAGAATAATTGCTCAGGGGTTAAAACCATATTTTCCACTAATTACAATCTTCATCAAGTGTTTTATCTTTTGTGGAAAATATGTCTGTGAGGCCTACACATCCGGTCCACACATCTAGTTTGCGTATTCGGCACGTGGTCCCCACACTTATAGAAAAGCAGATCAGGTCGCTGGAAAAATCGCCCCACTTGGGAGCACCAAGCGTCCCATCTCTGACCATTGCAAAAATAGATGTAAATACTCATCTTGAAAGATTCTAAGTCTACTACATTTTGGGATGACATTCATCTTAATCTGATATGTGTTTCTCAAGATATTAAATCTTATAGCATAAGGTGTCATGGAACACTACTATAGCATACTGTCGAGGAAACCACTGAGATATTCTCAATAAATTCTCATAAATTCATGAAATCCCTGTAAAATCATAATCTCATGCTAGACGTCCTATATTCAAGGTTTTTAACTAATTTGCAACATTATCTAAGCATGGAAATTGATGGAAACTAAGAGGAGAATGTTTGGGTTGCATACACTATGAATGGTCGTTGGCGTTCCTCCCGTTCCTCCTGTGAGCACCTCTGCACATCCCTCTCCCACTCAAGGTCCTCCTCTCTCACGCTCTCTTCTTTGGATTTCTCTGGATGCCACCAACACTGGCCCTTCTCCTCCCTCTTTCATCTCCACCGTGCCGTCAACGTCTTCAGCCGCTGATAGGGCATGAGGAGATTTGGGCAACGCCGTTCACAAGGCATGGGGGAAGCAGCGTTGGCAAGGTATGGCTGCACAGCAGAAGATGACAAACAACTATGCGGTCACTGTTCAAGCATATCTATTCACATACAGTATAGGATACTAACATATGTAGCTAAAAAAACCCAAGGATAAACACCAAAGAGGAGTGCACATTCAAGCATTGAAACCCATATTCCATTAATCACTTTTAATTCAAATGCATGGGTAAAAGGCTACATTATTCTAGAAATCTCTTAGGAGAGCCACACATGTCAAACGCACGTCCCCACCAAGTGTTTCACACACAGTCTTCCTATTCTGGGCCTAGATATTACATTCTACCCTTTAAAAGAATTTCATCCCCGAAATTCTCATCTAATCAAATTGGTGGGGGTATCGTGCCCAGATGTCTGACTCACACTCCCAGGTTGCTTCCTTTGCTCCATGGTATCACCACTAGACCAACACCAGAGGAATAGTCTTGTTTCTAAGGACTTGCTCTTTTTTATCCAATATCTGTAAAACATCCTCTACCATTGACAAGTCTTGCTGAAGCTCTTCTAGCTATATTGGAATAACTTGGGATGCATCTGCCAGACACTTCCTCAACATCGACATGTGGAAGACACTATGTACACTAGCTAGCTCTAGAGGTAGGTGAAACTTATATGCCACCTCACCAACTCTTCTGATGATCTGATAAGCCTTGATGTAGCAAGGGCTTAGTTTGCCTCTTTTACCAAACCTCTCCACACCATTGGTTGGTGACACCTTAAGGAAGACATAGTCTCCCACCTCAAACTCTAAGGGCCTACACCTCCAATCAGCATAGCTCTTCTATTTGCTCTGTGCAACAAGCAATCTCCTTCTGATCAGATCCACTTTATGCTCATACTGCTTCACTATCTTTGGTCCCCCAAGCTACCGCTTGCCTACCTCACTCCAACAAGTGGGTGTCCTACATGGCCTACCATACAGTGCCTTATATGGCACCATCCCAATATCAAGGACACAAGCCCGTAGAGGCATGATAGTTGTTGTAGTAGGCGAACTCTATCAGCAACAAGTGATCTTCCCAACTGCCTCCAAAATCTAGGACACATGCCTGTAACATATCTTCTAGGGTTTGGACCGTCCACTTGGTCTGACCATCTGTTTGGGGGTGGAAGGTAGTGCTAAAGTTCAGTACTGTCTCGAACGCCTCTTGCAAAGCTCCCCAAAATATGTATGTGAATCTGGTATCTCTATCAGACATAATCGATACTAGGATCCCATGAAGCTTGACTATCTCTGACACATACAGTTTTGCTAGCTGCGGCAAGGGAAGATTGATCCTCATAGGCAGAAAGTGCGCTGACTTAGTGAGCCGGTCTACGATTATCCAGACTGAATCATTCGTTCTTCTAGTTTTGGGTAATCCTGTGACAAAATCCATCGACATGTGCTCCCACTTCTTTATTGGAATATCTAGGGGCTACAAAGTTCTTTTAGGCTTCTGATGCTCTATCTTAACCATCTGTCAAGTTGCACACTTTGTTACAAATTCTGCTATTTCTCTCTTCATCCCAAGCCACCAAAAATTTCTCTTTAAGTCTTTATACATCTTGGTGCTTCCGAGGTGGACTGTGTACTAGACTAGTGAGCCTCATCTAGCAAACTCTTCTTTATCTCCTCAACCTGAGGCACGTACAGTCCGAGATTGTACCTCATCTCATCATCCACGCCAACTGAGAAATGAGGCGTTGTTCCCACCTTCAGCTTCTACCAGGTGTCCCTAACGAAGGGGTCTAACTGCTAGGCAGTGATGATGGCTTCTATCATCTTTGGACAAACAGACAAGTTCACCAACAAAGCCCTCACTATTCCATACGATCGTCTCTGTGGCTTGCACTCAACCAACTCTTGCATCAGGTGCCATTGCTTGATCATCAAACTGGCCATGATAGGGGTGCGCCTGCTTAGTGCATCTACAACCACGTTCACTTTACCTGGGTGGTACGACAAGTTAAAATCATAGTCCATGATGTACTCCACCCATCTCCTCTATCTTAGGTTTAAATCCTTCTGTAAGAAAATGTACTTCAGGCTGTTGTGGTTAGTGAAGACTTCAAATTGTTTGTCGTATAAATAATGTCTCCAGATCATCAGAGCGAACATCACTGCTGCCATCTCCAAGTCATGGGTGGGGTAGTTCTTTTCCTGATCCTTTAACTGTCGAGATGCATAAGCTACTATCTTCCCATGCTGCATCAAAATGCACCCCAACCCTGTCCCATAGGTGTCACTGTACACCGTGAAACATCCACTTCCTGATAGTAAAGTCAGCACAGAGGCCATGACCAGACGATTCTTTAACTGGGTAAAATTCTCCTCCACTACCGATTCCATATGAATGGGACCTCCTTTCTAGTTAGTCTACTCAACAGTGCTGCAATCTTCAAGAAGTCTTGGATAAAACTCTAATAATAGCCTGCTAGATCGAGAAAACTTCTAACCTCTGTTACTATCTTTGGTTTGGCCCAACTACTCACATCTTCCACTTTTGCTGGGTCCACCTTGATGCCTTCTTTCGAGATAATATGCCCAAGAAAAGCCAACTCCTCTAGCCAAAACTTGCACTTGGAGAATTTGGCGTATAACTAGTGCTACCTCAATGTCTCTGCACGGTTCTCAAGTGCATCTGTTGGGTCTCTACATCTGGAGAATAAACCAATACGTCATCCACGAAAACTACGACGAACTGGTCCAAGTAGGCTCTAAACACCCTGTTCATCAAGTCCATGAATGTTGCTAGTGCGTTTGTCAGTCCCAATGGCATAACTAGCAACTCATAGTGGTCATACCTGTTCTTGAAGGTAGTCTTGTGCACATCGGTCTCTCAGATCCTTAGCTGATGGTATCCGAATCTTAGATCAATCTTGGAGAAGACTGACACTCCCTACAGTTGATCAAATAAGTCGTTGGTCTTGGGTAGCAGGTATTTATTCTTGATGGTAATCTAGTTCAGTATCCGATAGTTGATGCACAACTAGGGTGACTGCCTTCTTCATGACGAATAATACTAGTGCTCTCTAGGGCGACACACTGGGATGGATGAATCCTTGGTCCATCAGCTCTTGCAACTGGCTACGGAGGTTCCTCAGATCGACAAGTGCCATTCTGTATGGGGCCTTTGAAATCCGACCTGACCCTAGCATCAAATCTTTCATGAACTCCACTTCTCTGTGTGGCGGCATCCCTAGTAATTCCTCAGGAAACACACCTCGGTACTCTCGCACCATTGGAATGTCTTATACCCCATGCACTGGTGAGGTAGATACCATCATGCAGGCCAGATATCCCACACATCCCTTAGCTAGATGGTGGTAGGCTTTAATAGCTGAGATTACCTTCTTAGGTTCTCTTAGCCTCACCCCTTATATCATACACCACCCTTGCCCTGGGCATTCTGCTAATACTCTCTTCATGGCACAATCTATCATGGTTGAATGTTGCGCTAGCCAGTCCATCCCCAGAATGACATCGTACTCTTGCATATCCATCAGAATAAGGCTAGTCTAAAAATCATTGTCTCCCAGCTGGATGTTGACTAATCTTAAATACTTCCTTGCTAAGCTATGTTCTCCCAATGGAGTCACCACTTCAAGTTGAAAAGCTAGCCTAGCTGGTCTATCTCCAATCTTAGCCGCGAATGACTTAGAAATAAAAGAAAAGGAGCTTCCTAAGTTGAACAGGACTCGGGGCATACAATCAGCCATAACAAAATATCCTAATTGACACAAACACAACATATCCATAATTATTATAGATAAAAGTGCCAAGTACATGAGTGTTCATAGTACAACACTCATACACATACTCATACTAATAACAAACTCTACTGCTCTTTACCTTCTACTACACTCCTGAGGAACTACCATCAGGAGCAATGATGGAGAAGACTCTCCCTTGGTCGGCTAACAGGGCAACTCTGCAGCATTCTTCTAAGGTTCGAGGTAGTTCTTCTAGAAGTATATGCTCTTTCCATAGTTGTAGCAGACCACATTGCTAATCCCCTATTGGCGATACTTGCACTACACTGCAAGATGTCCCATTCTCTTACAAACGTGGCAGGGTCCTCTTCCTGCACCACTAATGGAACCAGTCTAACTAGATCTAGCACTACTTCTCCCGACAACATTGTGCAGTTCTCCAATCTTAGAGCGCTCCTTTCTCTTCTTCGCTGAGCTCCCTGTACTCCCAAAACTAGGTGTGCGTGAAGAGGATGGTTGCTAAGAGAATCTCTTCCCCTTATCCCTTGGGTACTCCTCTTGGAACAACAACCAACGCTCATCTTCATAACGAGCTGCTAACTCTATTGCATCAGTTAGTGTCTAGAATCCGAATCCAAGAACCCTCAACCTGAGCGTTGGGTGAAGTCCTTCCATGAATCTCTTTGCTCACTACTTCTCTGTGATTATGGCCTGAGAAAACTGTTCTAGACGGTGGAACTTGGCTTCATATTCTGCAACGTCATGTTTCCCTACTTCAGATTCTGGAAGTCTCTGTCTAACTTTTCCCGCTCGTGCTCAAGGAAGAATCTCTCATAAAATACCTCCCAGAATTCTTCCCAAGTAATCATCAACAAATCCTGGTTGGAGAACTTAGTGTGGCAGGTAGCCCTCCACCATTGGTCGGCTTCACCTTTAAGCTAGAATGTGGCTAGCCAAGCCTACTTCTTTGTTGGGCATTCTATGCCCTCAAGGATTTTCACCACCTCTAAGAGCTAGGCTTCATAGTCTTTCGGTTTCCCATGGCCGACTAGGGTAGGCGCACTTAGTCGGTAGAACTATGTGATCTATGGATCACGCTTGGCCTCGTGGCCACCACCAAGGGTCTGAATGAGTCCTCGCATAATTTCGCCAAGCTCCTGCCTCATATCCCTCCAAGTACCTCCCTCCTACTCTATGTCGGACCCTAACATAGACGACCTACTACTCCCATGGCCTAGTCCTCTCGGTGCCATGACTGTGATCACAAACAAATACACACAAGGTCAGGTGCAATTCATCTCCTTGTGCAGCCTCCGGCAGCCATTAATGTGGACACCACTAAGTCGGTGCACTTAGTGTAACCTAGGCTGTGATACCACTTCTGTAATGCCTCGCAGTCACAGGGCGCCACGGCAAAGTAAATCTAAGTCTGAGTCTACTAAATTAGCAAGAGCAGTATTTAAAATAAATTTAATACTAAGTACTACTCAGACATGTGTGCAGCTAATGGCTCCTAAAACTCGAACAATAGAAACTGACTGCATTCCAATACAACACTTGAGAAAAATCAACCAATGAAATGCATGAGTGACATTTAAGTCACCCAGTACGTGCCCCAAAGAAAACAAAACTAGAAAAATGACTAAGACTCTAATTCTTTGTTTCCAATTCAAACTCTATTATCTTTTCTGAAAACTTTTCTATAAAACTCAAATCTGGTTCATAATCAAATTCTAGCTAAATTTTTGAGAAAGCTTCTTTTAAAAAAATCTTGGAAATCATGCATTTTCAAAACTCACTTTCTTTTCTAAAAACTATGCTCCATTCTACATATCTCTAGAAAACTGTTCTGAGACTAGGTTCCAGCCTAAATCTTAAATCTTGCAAAAACACAGAACTTGGCTAGAACTAGTCCTAAAACATTATTCTTATCTTGGCTAGAATTTGGCTAAAAATCAGAAACCAAAATCAAGCTCAATTTTAGCCTCAAACCAAACATGAATCTGAAAATCACTTTTCTGGTGTCACCTTGATCAAAGGTGACCTAGCCACAATCAGAGGAGGAGACACTAACCTCGATCTCTTACGCTGCCACGGTGAATGGTCCCGTGTCAGGCATATCACTGTCTCGGTCAACGGGCCTTGCTATTTTTTTTTCTCTTTTCTATTCTCATTGCACAAGGATACATCTACTCACAACGTCCCTCTAATCTATCATGGTGTTGCAAGCATCGGTGACTTTGCCTGGCCCATCACGAGATCTCGAGTTATCTCACCTAGCCTACCTAACACCACCTACCTAATGGTGCACATTGCCTAACCAGCACTAATGCTTTGGCCCCTACTTTCTTTTACCTAGGGCCAACTCAAAACTCAAAAATCTCTTTTCTAAAACATGCTTTTAGTCAAAAATTCTTTTCTGAGAAAACATGCATCTTTTCTGAAATTCTTTTCAGAAGTCTCTTTCTAAAACTCTTTCTGAGATCATTTTTATTATCACAGGGATTGCTTCTATGAAAAACCAATATTCTCTTTTGAAAATAATTCCAATTAAATCACTTTTAACGAAGAACCTTCTTTTTAAAACCTTTGCATTTCTTTCTGAAACATCTTTTACTTCAACATAATTGCTCAGGGGTTAAAACCATATTTTACACTAAATACAATCTTCATCAAGTGTTTTATATTTTCTGGAAAATATGCCTTTGAGACCTACGCATCCCTTCCGTGCATCTGGTTCACGCGTTTGGCATGTGGTCCCCACACTTACAGTAAACCCAGATCAGGTCACCGAAAAAATTGCCCCACTTGGGAGCACCAAGCGGAACCATTTCCAGCCATTGTAAAAATACATATAAACAATCATCTTGAAGGATTCTAATTCTACTACATTTTGGGGCAAGTTTCATCTTAATCTGATATGTGTTTCTCAAGATATTAAATCATATAGCATAAAGTGTCATGGAACACTACTGTAGTATACTATCAAGAAAACCACTGAGATATTCTTAATAAATTCTAGTAAATTCATGAAATCCCTGTAAAATCATAATCTCCTGGTAGACGACCTATATTCAAGGTTTTCAACTAATTTTCAACATTATCTACGCATGGAAATCGATGAAACGAAAAGGAGAAAGGCTGGGTTGCGTACACTGTGATGGGTCGCCAGCATTCCTCCCCTTCCTCTAGTGAGCACCTCAACGCTTCCCTCTCCCGCTCAAGGTCCTCCTCTCTCACGCTTTCTTCTCTTGATGCCACCCACGTTGGCCCTTCTCCTCCCTCTTTTATCTCCATTGTCTCGTCATCGTTTTCAGCCACTAATAGGGCATGGCAAGATTTGGGTGGCACCGTTCGCGGATGGAAACGGCATACCAAATCAGGAGATTTCGATATACCAATTCCGCTCAGCATACTGTTTTTCTGTCAGTTTAGGTCCTCTGGTCAGAATTCGGTCATCCATTTTTGGACGGTATACCTAATTTGGCCTGAGTGTTGATTGTTGACCTGATTCGGTCGTCTGATCTAGTATCGGCCTACCGAACTAGGGGTTTTCGGCATACCGAACGTGATTCGGCATGCCGATTCTGGGCCCAAATGTGTTTTCGATGTCTTTTTTGATGCCATGTTTTGTCCTTATGAGAGGGGATTGTAGGCCATCAGTGGTGGTCTTTTGGGACACCTAATGTGCCGTTTTGCCAAGGTTTTGAAAGAGTTTTCAAAGATATGGAAAATGGTTTTCAAGGAAATGGTTGGCTTGTTTTGGAAAATGATTTCCTAGTTTTCTGTGTGCTGGCCAAGACAGTGTGGGACCATGTTGTCGGGACTAGGGAATGTGACGACATTCTAGGTTGGTCGGGCACGACTCCATGGTTGTGGTTGAGGGGGCTGAGATACCAGAGGCTGAGGGGCGTCAAGTTCTGGAGGTATGAGACTCCTTGACTGTCGTCTCAAGGCTAGGGTTGTGGTCCATGGGTTGAGGTGTCTTATGGCATGATGGGGAGGTATGACCTCCTGCTGTCGCTGTGAGCACTGAGGCTCAATTATTGTCAGGTGTGGAGGTTTGAGACTTCCTCCTGAGCACCGTGTGTGGAGGACGCCGTGAGGAGGCTTACCCTGTGGTGGCCAGTGGGACACATGCCCCGTAGCTGGTAGTGTCCTAAGAGACAGGACAACCTTCCTAGGGAGGGGTTGGCTCTGTGAGTGTTCTCCTGGTAGGGAGAATCGCGGGACAGTGATCACTCCTACACAGGGTGGTTTCACCGTGGCAGTGAAGAACGCTGTGGTCACTCCTTAGCGGGCTGCTTGTGGCCAGAGTTTGGTTTCCTGGCGTCGGGCTTCTCGACTCATTGTGTGTGGTTTTTGCCGTTGAGGGCCTTTGCTTGTAGGTTTTGGCTAGTAGAGCCCAGGTTGTGGTTTTGGCCAGTGTGGGCCTGGTTTATGAGGTTTTGAGAAAAGAGTTTGCGAAATGAATTTAAAAGGAAAATTGATTATAGTTTTGTTTTCTGTGGTTTTTGTGGGGTGCGTACTGGGTGACTTTGGTCACTCATGCGTTTTCCTTGTGGTTTTGTTTTACAGGTGCAGACATGCGATTGGTTTAGCGTAGTGCATTTAGTCTGGAGTCTACTAGCTACACACACAGGTTCTTGGTAGTTAGATATTTTCTGTTTAGCTTTAGTTTTCCCCTAATTTAATTTGTTTAAAATTATTGTGGAAAATTTGGGGCGTGACACCACCTCACCGATCCTTTAGGTAATCTGGTATAGGCCAATATAGCGAAGACTCAGCTTGCCACACTTCTCGAACCTCATGACACCCTTGGTCGGTGACAACATCAAAAACACATAGTCTCCTACCAGAAATTCCAACGGTCTCCACCTCCTGTCGACATAGCTCTTTTGCCGACTCCGTGCAGCCAATAGCCTACTGCGGATCAAATCTACCTTGTCTTCATACAGCTACATAAGCTCAAGACCAATCAACTAACGCTCGCCCACCTTGCTCCAGCAAATCGGCGATCTGCATGGCCTACCGTACAAGGCTTCGTACAGCGCCATCCTGATGCTCGAGTGATAACTATTATTGTAGGTGAACTAAATCAATGACAGATGGTCCTCCCAACTCCCTTGAAAGTCTAAGGCACATGCTTTGAGCATATCCTCTAGCGTCAAGATTGTCCTCTCTATCTGACCATCTGATTGAGGATGAAATACCGTGCTGTAGTTGAGCACTATGCCAAAGGCTTCTTGCGGAGTTCTCCAAAACCTCGAGGAAATCCTCGTGTCTCCATCCGACACAATGGACACCGAAACACCATGCAGCCAAACCACAACAGAGACATACTACTCTTCCAGACGGTGCATCGAAAGCTTCACTTGAATGGCTAGGAAGTGTGCAGACTTGGTTAGCCGATCCGCAATCACCAACACAATGTCATTCTTCCTCTGAGTCTGTGGCAAATTAGTCACGAAGTCCATAGAGATGTGCTCCCACTTCCACATAGAAATATCTAGCAGTTGCAAGGTCCCATCAGGTCTGTAGTGCTCTACCTTGACTAGCTGGCAGGTTGTACACCTCGCCACATGGTTAGCAACATCCCTCTTCATGCCAGGCTACCAAATGTTCCGCTTCAAGTCACGGTACATCTTCGTACTCCAAGGATGAATAGTGTACCAAGACCGATGCGCTTCATCCAGCATTCTCTGCCTGGCCTCCTCGTGCTGGAGCACAAACAGATGCATATCATACCTCAGCTCTCCATATGTCCCAACAGAGAAATGAGGCTCTACACCAGCCTCCAGTATCTCAAACGCAGCCTAAACAAATGGATCCAGCTACTAACAGACGACAATAGACTCTATCATCTTGGGGTGAACAAACAGGTTGGCCACCCAGGCACCAACCATCCCTCGAGCTTGCCCTTTCGGCCTGCAGCTCACCAGATCCTCTAGCATAGTCCACTCCTTAACCATTAGGCTAGCCAACACGTGCATATGCCGACTCAAAGCGTCGGCGACCACGTTGGCCTTGCCAAGGTGGTAAGATAGGCTGAAATCATAGTCCTTTAGGTACTCTACCTAACGGCTCTACCTCAAGTTGAGGTCCCTCTGCGTGAAGATATACTTCATACTTTAATAATCGGTGAAGACCTCAAACTACTCTCCATACAAATAGTGTCGCCCAAAGCTTAAGACTGAATACAATAGTAGCCATCTCCAAATTGTGGGTCGGGTCGTTCTTCTCGTGATCCTTCAACTAGCGCGAAGCATATGCAATAACATTGCCATGCTGTAGACACCCCGATTTTGAGGTAACCCAGGAATGAGAGTCCTTATGTTGCTTTGGATGTGATCAGCCATTAAACCTAGCCCCAAGCCTATTAGCAAGCCAGAAACCAGAAATCTTTGACGTAGCTGGGCACACCAAATTGGCGCACCAAGGTGGCGCACCAAGGTGGCGCACCTAGGTGGCGCACCAAGATGGCGCACCAAGGTGGCGCACCAAGTTGGCGCACCAGGCAGGCGCCCAGCCGTTTCCAGACCGCGGCTGTTGACCTTCCATCTTCCGGCTGTTACCTTTGCCA
>JAMKQA010056613.1:0-18503 GCA_024699735.1 Posidonia australis | reverse complement strand
CATTCCATACATTTATCATGTATCATTCTACATGTATTATTCATTTTTATAAGCATTTTACCAAGCATTTCTCATTATCATTCTGGGTCCAGAAACGGTATACCGTTTTCTGCATCTGCAGAAAACGACCCAAGCCTCCATCACCTTTTTCTCCCCAAGTGGGAGTAAGGATCGGACCCATCAAAACAGTCACTAAAATCACCAAATAAACATGGGGCAGTCACTAAAATCACCAAATAAACATGGGGTGTCGACCTCCAAGTCTACTTCAAAACCCCTCAAACAAATCACAAATCCATTAAGCATGCTGTTCTAAAGAAAATCTCGAAGTCATAAAGCTCAAAAATAGTTACTATAGCATGCTTCCACAAATTACCACGAAATTCACATAAAATGTCCACAAATCATCATATTAACATCATAAACATGCTATTCTACTCATTCACATCATTTCCACATTTTTATCATAATTTTTCATGCATTTTCCATGCTTTTCTCACATTTGCCCTACTTTAGCATATGCCGTAACTAGAGAAAGAGAAGGTGCGGGCCGCGTACCTGGCCAGCTCCGGCGAGTCTCGTGTGCCCACACACCGACGGTGCACGACACCAAGCCAGCTCCCCACGCGCGCAAACTCCTTAGACGCACGACGCCACAGCAGCACCCACACAGCCTTCCGCTCTCCCACAGCCACACTGCCTCTCCCCCGTGCCAACACCTCCTCTTAAAAGCCCTCCTCCATGTCGCCTCCCCGGAATCCTGCTGGTGCTTCCCCCAGCTATGCGTAGCTGAACGAAGGGGATGAGACGAGTGGCAGTCCCTCCCCCGCTAGCTCACGGGATAGAAGAAAGGATCACGGGTATGGAAGGAGGAGAATGGGTCAAAATGCCCCGCACAGCTGACTTTGTTGGCTCTTGACTGAGTCAAAACCCAAGCCCAAGTGGGTCCACCACAAGCAAGGGTCCCACAGCAGGACCGACCCACTGGCCACAGAAAACACACCACAGGGGAGAAACCAAGGCACAGAACACAGAGAAGAAACCACAACCAACACACAACTGGATTTACCAATAATAAACCATACACAAATAATTACAAGAAATTCCATGATTTATAATTAATGGAAAAAAAATCCAAGCACAGATGTTACATCCTACCATCCCAGCAAGGCCAACGTGGTCGTTGATGCCTTGAGTCGGCGTATGCACGTGATAGCGAGCCTGATAATCAAGGAGTGAACCATGCTAGAGGATCTGGTGAGCTGTAGGCCGAAGCGGCAAGCTCGGGGAACGGTTGGTGCCTGGGTGGCCAACCTGTCTGTTCGCTTGAAGCTGTTAGAGTTTATTGTCGCCTGTCAGCAGTTGGATCCCTTTGTTCAGGCTATGTTTGAGAAGCTGAAGGCTGGTGGAGAGTCTCATTTCTCTGTTAGGGCATATAGAGAGCTGAGGTATGATATGCGTCTATATGTGCCTCAGCACGAGGAGGCCAGACAGAGGTTGCTGGATGAAGCGCATCGGTGTAGGTACACTATTCACCTTAGTAGTACGAAGATGTACCAAGACCTGAAACAGAACTTTTGGTGGCCTGGCATGAAGAGGGATGTTACTGACCATGTGGCGAGGTGTACCACCTGCTAGTTAGTCAAGGCAGAGCACTAGAGACCTGGAGGGACCTTGCAGCCATTGGATATTCCTGTGTGGAAGTGGGAGCACATCTTGATGGATTTCGTGACTGGTTTGCTGCGGACTCAGAGGAAGAATGACATCGTGTGGGTGATCATGGATCGGCTAACCAAGTCTGCTCACTTCCTGGCCATTCGAGTGAAGCTTCCGATGCATCGCCTGGCAGCGTTGTATGTCTTCGAGGTGGTCAAGCTGCATGGTATTCCCGTGTCCATAGTGTCAGACAGAGACACGAGGTTCACCTCAAGGTTCTGGAGAACTTTGCAGGAGGCCTTTGGCACTGTGCTCAACTATAGTACGACATTTCATCCTCAGTCGGATGGTCAGACAGAGAGGATTATCTAGACGTTGGAGGATATGCTCAGAGCATGTGTCTTAGACTTTTAAGGGAGTTGGGAGGACCATTTGCTGCTGATTGAGTTTGCCTACAATAATAGTTACCACTCGAGCATCAGGATGGCGCCGTACGAAGCTTTGTATGGTAGGCCATGTAGATCGCCGGTTTGCTGGAGCGAGGTGGGCGAGCGTCAGTTGATTAGTCAGGAGCTTGTGCAGCTGTATGCGGACAAGGTGGACTTGATCCGTAGCAGGCTGTTGACTGCACAGAGTCGGTAGAAGAGCTATGCCGATAGGGGGTAGAGACCGCTGGAGTTTCTGGTGGGAGACTATGTATTTCTGAAAGTGTCGCCAACCAAGGGAATCGTGTGGTTCAGGAAGCGTGGCAAGTTGAGTCCTCGCTATATTGGTCCATACTAGATCACCTAGAGGATTGATGAAGTTGCTTATCGGTTGGATCTACTACTAGAGATGTCGTCTGTGCACGACGTGTTCCATGTCTCCATGTTGAATAAGTGCCTAGCTGACGCATCTCATGTGATCCCAGTTCAGCCAGAAGGACTCTGGGAGGATTTGTCCTTTGTGGAGGATGCCGTCGAGATTATTGACCGCAAGGAGCAAGTGTTGCGGAATAAGGTGATTCCACTGGTTTTGGTGCAGTGGCGGCATCATGGAGCCTAGGAGGCCATGTGGGAACGTAAGGAAGCCATCCTAGCCTAGTACCCGTATCTTTTCGCCTAGTGATTTCGAGGGTAAAATCTTCTTTTAAGGTGGTTAGGATGTAACACCCGTAAAATTCATTTTGTAATTATTTACATTTTAATGAATTTTATTCCTGGACGGGTGTTACTGTTCTGATGCCTGTTGTGTGGATTTGTGCTTCAGGGCTTGGGCCTCTTGGGCTGGCTTCTATTTGCGTGTCCCTGTACGTAGCTGGCATTGTGCATTGTAGCACTGTGCGTGTGGGGCCTAGGTGAGGGTCCGTGTTGGGCCCGAGTTGTGGGCCGGTGGTTGAGGCTTGCAGTTGGCCTCGTGGTTGTGGTGGGTGGCTGGGTTCGTGCAGTGGTTGGCGAGGCTGGCAGTTGGGGGGGAAGGTTGGCATGCACGCGACCACCTACTCCTTCTACGTGGCTTTTAAGCCAAAGGCCTCCGCCATGCACGATCTAAGTCTCCTTTTCTTCCCCGTGCATTCCCTCTGTCCCGAGCACACCACCTTCCTTTCCTTTCCTCCCCTCATTTTCCCCTCCCCCTCTCCCTCCATCTCACCCCACCTCCTTTCCCGTCTCTCTCTTTCTCTCTCTCACTCTCCCTCCCCTGTTTCTCTCCTCCCCACGACCTCCTCTCTGCTTGGTGTGCTCAAAGGCCGACATCGGTGTGCGGTGGCTCGTGGTGGTGCGTGGAGTTTGAGCGGATTGCTCTTGTGGTCGTGGTTGCGTTGTGGTTGCTCGAGCGCATTTTTAGGTACGTATCCCCAATTTAATGCGTAGAAATCATGTAAAATGGTAGAAATGCTTAGGATGCATGTAATCTAGGCTAAATTTAATGTTTTAGAATTTATGAGAATTTATGGTGGATTTATGGGCTTTTATGCCGGTGGTTGCGTTTTGGGTCCTTTTGACCATTCTGCCTTTGCGATTTTATATCTTAATGCATGGTGAATGGATTTTAGTTTGTTTGTTGAGATTTGGAGTAAACTCGAGGGTCTACATCTTATGTTTTATGTAAGATTTTTGGTGTTTATTTAGGAGGTCCGATCAGAGGTTCCAGTTAGGATGATTTCGGATGGTAGGGTTTGGGCCATTTTCTATTTTCGCAGAATTCGGCATATCGAATCATTTCGGTATGCCGTTTCTCTATCAGATTAGGTCCTCTAGTCGAAATTTGGTTGTCTGATTTTAGACGATCGCTCGAATCAGGAGATTTCGATCGACCGAATCATTTTCGGTATACCGAATTTGACTTGAGTGTTGACTGTTAACCTGATTCAGTCGATCGATCTAGATCGGTCTATCGTACCAGGGTTTTTCGGCATACCGAACTTGTTTTCGACATGCCGAATCAAGGCCCAAATAAGTTTATAAAATTTGATTTTCGAGGATTTTTCAGATTGGTTTTTTTTGTCCCATTGAGAGGGATTGTGGGCCGTCAGTGGTAGTCTCCTGGGACCCCTGATGCGCCGTTTTGCTTAGGTTTTGGAAGAGTTTTCAAAGATATGGAAATGATTTTGGAAAGTGGATTTCAAAGAAATAGTTGGCCTGTTTTGGAAAATATTTTCCTGGTTTTCTATGTGCTGGCCGAGACAGTGTGGGATCGTGTCGTCGGAACCAGGGAATGTGACGACATTCTCGGGTGGTCGGGCTCGACTCCGTGGTTGAGGTCGGGGGCCGAGATACCTGAGGCTGAAGGGCGTCGGGTCTTGGAGGTATGAGACTCCTTGACTATCGTCTCAAGGCTAGGGTTGAGGTTCGAGGGTTGAGGTGTCTTGTGGCATGACGGGGAGGTATGATACTCCTACTGTCGCTATACGCACTGAGGCTTGGGTGTCGTCGGGTGTGGAGGTATGACACTCCCTCCTGAGCACTGTGTGTGGAGGACGCTGTGAGGAGGTGGACCCTATGGTAGCCAGTGCAGGTGGGACACGTGCTTGTAACTGGTAGCGTCTTGAGAGATTGGACAACCTTCCCAAGGAGGGGTTGGCTTTGTGAGGGTTTTCTAGAGAGGGAGAATCGTAGGATGGTGGTTGGCTCCTGCACAGGATGGCACACCGTGGAAGTGCAGAACACTAGGGTTGCTCCTCGGTGGACTGCATGTGGCCAGAGTTAGGTTGCTTGGCGCCGAGCTTCCCGACTCACTGTGCGTGGTTTTAGTCATTGAGGGCCTTTGCTTGTGATTTTGGGCTGGTAGAGCATCGACTGCGATTTTGGTCGGTGTAGGCCTGGATTGTGAGGTTTTGAGAAAATGATTTGCGAAATGAATTTAAAAGGAAAATAGATTATAGTTTTGTTTTCCGTGATTTTCTTGGAGTGCGTACTGGGTGACTTTTGTCACTCATGTGTTTTCCTCTTGTTTTTGGCTTTCATTGTAGGGGGTTAGCGTAGTGCATATAGTCTGGAGTCTCCTAGCCGCATACACAGGTTCCTAGTAGTTAGATATTTTCTATTTGGCTTTCATTTTCCCGTAATTTAATTTGTTTTAAATTATTGTAGAAAATGTGGAGCGTTACACAGAATCAACTTGTTTAGCCACAACGTCAAAGGCAATGCCAATATTAACTGCCACAATAGCTAGTTCAACAACAACCTCAGGAACCCCAGTAACAGTAGCCTCCGAACTACCAAGTATACACCCAATAAGGGTAGCAATAGAGGCAAAGAAGATACAATGTCGTCCTTCCACCATCGAACTATCATAGGCGAAGCTATCCACCACTCCTAGAGCTACTTTCCAATGTCTTTAGAATACTAGTGGAGAGTGGGGATCTACAACCTCTAGCGCCTACTCCAAATGCTCCCAAGGTGGACTTGTCGAAGTACTGCCCATACCATCAAAAAATTGGGCATACTCTTGAGGAGTATTTCACAGTCAAAGACAAGATCCATGTCCTAAATGATGAGGGGCAGATCATGTGGACCGAGCGTAGAGTGAGGTTGAGGGCATCTCAAGGGAAACAGTACGAGATTTACAAAGATCCCCTGCCTAGCATTCTAATAGCCCGTATGGAGGTCGAGGAGGACAAACCAACAATTCCAGAGCTGGTGACTATTGGGTGTGTACAAACAGAACCCAACCTAGGCCACTAGCCAAAGACAAAGGGAAGATGTGCTAAGGACACAAGCAGAAGCAACTAAAGATGCCACTGTCTCTACTCAACAAAGACCTCCTCTGTGCGAGAAGAACTTACCCTAGAGGACATCCTGCCTATGTACGATAAGTACGCGGATTTAGACTAGTACAACCTAGAAGCTGTGATCAACTCACTCTGCTAAACAATCCATGCCAAGGATGAGCCTCTGCCCAAGCCATCGGATCTTGTTGAGAGACTTTAGGAGCCCACCAGGGACATCTACGAATACATCGACTAAGGAGACCTCAACAGTCATACCGTGGGGAGACAAAAAGCCTGACAGGACCCTTACATGCACAAGACCAAGCCACTATTGTCACTGCCGTGAAAGGAAGAGAGGAGAAGAATAATCCAAAGTAGAGAGACAGGAGAGAGAGAGAGAGAGAGAGGGGGGGGAGGGAGGGAGAGAGGTGGGGGAGTTTGCCATTGCCATTGCTCTTCCTTGCTGTTGCTGCAACTAAGTGGGTGTACGGGTCACATCAATGAAAGAACACACACACCATTGCTTTCTCTTTTATTCCTGTTAATATTATACCTATTATGGTGAATGTGCGAAATCGCAAGTGGGAAACCTGTTATTATATTATTTATTGTTGTGGTTGTGCTTGCGATTCCAAGTGAGAATCCTGTGACTATAATATTTATTGTTGTGATTGTGTTGGGGATTCCAAATGGGAATTGGGGATTCCAAATGGGAATCCTGTTCTACAGTAGTTGGCTGCTTTTGGGTTCATGTAGGAACCCAATTGTTGTGGGTTGTGGTTTGGTTTCTCGCACTTTTTTTCGAATATGGTTCTCATTTCACAGTTTATTGTAGGTTTTACCCTTTAGGGACGGATGGTATGTGCTCGACGCTCTCAGGCCAATCATTGGGCTTGTGGTGCATCTTGGGTGTGTGTTTTGCTACACGTATTAAGCACGTGTGTCAAGGGCGCATTTTCCCCCATGCAGCCACTGTGGTAGTGGTTGCAGTGTGTGTTTTCTTAGTAGTTTTGAGCAATTTTTGGGTGGATTTTGGTGTAGTATTTGGTGTTGAATTTTGTGATTTGTCATGGCTTTTTGTGCAACATTTTGCGTGGTGTTTTGCAATGTTTCTAAGATGATTTTAAAATGGTTTTCGAAATAATTTTATAAAAGGATTTGAAAAAGAAATGCATAAATTTTGTAAAATATTTTGGAAAATGTTTTCCAAATATTTCTGTAGTTTTGGTAGGAGCCACAATGACCATAGGATCATACTTGCGGACTAGGGATGACTGATACCTTCGGAGGGTCAGGTGCGAGTCCGAGGTCATGGTTGCTAAATGCTAAGTGGTAGGAGTCATAGGACTGTAGGATTGTACAAGCAAATCAGAGATGATAGACACCTCTAGATAGCCAGGTACAAGTCCAAGGTTGTAGCTGTCGAGTGATTGGGTATGGGGTTAGAGTCCCCATGTTGTCTGTGTGGTAGGGATTCGGGTTAGAGTCCCCTGATGCCCGAGTTAGTATGTTAAGAGAGCATACCCTGTGTTTGTCCTAGAGTGGACTGTTGGAGGGTTCTTAGAGTAAGGACTCGAGGTGGAGGACTCCTGCACAGAGTGGTCTTTGATGTGGTAGTGTAGTGCTTTCGGTAACTGCTTATGGGCTGGTCGGTCGCTTGTGACCGGAGTGACACAATAAGTTTTATGTTTGTGCGTGACTTGTGGTTTTAAGCATTAATTCAGGTTTTCAGGCTCTGGTCTAGAGGAGTCTTTAGTTTTGTGGTTGAGGTTTTGGTGTTGGCTTTTGAACTTAGATTGGTGCAGAGAATCCATTCTAAGGGTGCACAAAGAGATTTCAAAGATGTGCATGTTTTGAAAAGAAAAGAGAAATGGTTTTGAAAGGCATGTTTTAAAAGATTGTTGCTTGCTAGGCAATAGTAGATTACCTTGTTGTGGTTTTGTAATATCGAGATGAGATACCTATTTTTTGAGGTTTTGGTGTTGTTTTTTAGAATGCATGCCTATGTGGTTTTGTACGTCGAGGTTTTCATTGGTTTTGGTTTTTCTCACATCATTAGTGGAGATGCCTGTTTTAGTGATAGATCTTATGTTTGGAGAGATTTAAGCTTCTAGTTTTAAAAGTATGTTTTAAAGAAATTTCTATACTTGTCTACAATAGAGTTTTGTAAGTTTTGGTTTCTTTGCAAATTTCGGGTTTGGTGCTATTGGGAGGGCCAATGTGTGGTTGAGGAGCTGAATGCCAGCAATTCCAATCTTGATTTGCTATTTTTAGCAACTTGGTAGGCATGTGCTTAGTGATTTTTAGATGTCACTTATGTGTATTTTAATGATTTTCTTACACATGCAGATATGAGAATAGTAGTCAAATCTAGTGCATATAGCGGGAGTCACGTAGTTGCACACTATAGGTTCTAAGTAGATTTAGTAATTATTTGTTGTTAGTTGTTTAATTTAATTTATTGCATTTATTTTAGAGTTGTTTATTTTGTAATAGCTCTAGGTGTAATAGGATGTAAGGTTGTGATGCTTGGGAGTGTTACAAGTGTCAAGCATCAAGTCACCAAAGGGGTAGGGGACTAAACAGGGGTCTAATGTTGACGGAGACCATCAATGCAAAGTGTTGCTCGATTATGATGAGTAAGGGAAGAAATTCATTCATTTCTTTGAACCGTGTGCGCTAAAGAGTAAGTTAAGGCCTTAGTAGAACTAGAGGGGTAGAGGCATAGATCCATCCCTACCTCTAGAAGGAGAATGAGGGTTTTGATCATTCCTCCCTATTGTGAAAGTACGATTTATGAGCATCCATTCCAGCTTTCAAAGTTTGAAACTGGGCCTTCTTAAAGAGGCAAGGTAGGTCTTGAGTGGAGTTAAAAGGTTGTTTTTTTGTTGACTTTGATATAGCAAAAGTGAAAGATGAAATAAAGGAAAAAGTTCGTAGGTTTCAGTCAATTGTCTCCTCCCCAACTACTCGACTACTCGATATCAGAACCATCTCCCATCTCCCTTGCTTCTTGATGAATGACTTAATTGCTTGTTTTGTGAAGCATCATGAAAAGTAAAAAGAGTGATGCATGGATTCACCCTACTGCCTGACCCTGGAGGAGCAAATTCAAGCATGTATTGATTTTGTTTGATCACCTGGGACCTTCGTCTTGATTTCTTCCTAGATTAATTGGAAAAGAAGAGTGGAACTGACTCCTATTGGTTCTTTTTGGTGTTCTCGCCAAGACACGTGAGCATACTCCTTGCTTTCAGGGGCATCAATTCAAAGCTTGAGTACAATTCATTCATTGTTTTCATCTTTATTTCTTTTGTTAATTCTAATAAACAATTACCTTTTTTGCTTTCTATTGATGTGGAGTTTCTTAATTTTATTTTTTTTCTTTTTGCCTTTCACAAAATTAATTTTTTTTCTATGTGTAGTTGTATGTAATGACCCTCTGTATGCAATGACCCTCTTTATGTCAATCACGTTTATTTTTATTTTTTATTTATAAAAAAATTGTATACATTACAATCTATCTTATTGTTATTCCATTATTTTAGTTTTTTATTCTTGTTTGTTAATTTTTTTCCTTTTTGCCTTCAGATTTTATTCCATTAATTATATGATCTAATCTATTATTCTTCTTCTTTTAGATATTTTCATCTCTTTTCCAATATTTATTTTATACTATTTATTTAAGAGAGGAATAGAGATGATATATCTTAATAGCATTGAGGGATCAAAATTCCTTTCTCAATTATTTCTTTTTTAATGAGGATCCATCTACAACCTATATGTGCATCCATTTATTGCAACAACCATTTTAATCTCACTATGACAAGGTCCATCTATTTCATTTGTAATTATATTTTCCTTTTTTTGATTTAAATGAATACCTACTTTTTGTTTCCTATTCATATGTGTTTTTAAATTTTTACAAATTTTCATTTTTTATTTCACAAAATTAATTATATTTTTTTTGTATTTGTGACTCAAAGTAAGAATCCCTTATGTTTTTTAAAATTAATAATTTATTAAAAATATTTTATGTAGTGATTTATCATTTATGCCAATATAATTCCATTATTTTATATTTTTATTCCAAATTTTATTATTTTACTATATTTATTATTTAGATGGTTCCATCTATACATTTTTTCTATTTATTCTTTATTTATTTTCTATTTTTTTACTAAATAAGGATAAGCATCTCCCTCTCTCTCTAAGTGATTCTATTACAATTCATTTTATTTATTGATCTTTTCCTTCTATTTATTACCTTTCAATAATTTTTTATCATCCTCTCCATAATTAAAAGAAAATTATTTTAGTTAGTGATCAAACCACATATACCTTTGACTTGAAACAATTAGTTACACAAGCCTTTTAATTAATATTAATAATTAATGAAAAATTCTAAGATATCAATGCTATTACCTTAGAGAGTTGTAATTATTTATTAACAGTAATAATTATTTATTTACAAATACAATCTCATCGTTCATATGTTTGAGTGAATTATTTAAGATTGAAAGTTTACGATACTCACCAAAATCTTTGTTTTTTTGTTTCTTTTAAAGTTTTGTACCCATTGAAGTTCGAATTTACAATCTTCAACTAGAGTAATAGTTACAATCAAATGAATTATACTTTATTTGGTCCAAAATCTTTGTTATCCTTATTCATGTAAATACTGTAGACACATTGATTAATTCATTTCTCACATTTAAGTTCTTTATAGCATTTTCATTTGATTCTATTATTTTAAATAGTTAAATTTTCGAATATCACATATTTACATATATTTTTTGGTTTCTCTTCCCTTTTTTTTTGCATGTTTATAAGTTACAACTATTCGTTGAGCAGGTACTGTAAGCTGGTATTGGGCTTATAGTTAGTTATTCTCCGGTTTTTATCGACTCGACTCGACTCGACCTACTCTCTCTCTCTCTCTCTCTGTCAGAAATGTGCTGACTCTGGTTGAGACAAGAAACCACCAGTCCTCACCAGTCACCACAGTGGATTGAATAATGGCTTCTTAGCCCTTAGTTTACTTTGCTGGTCGAGTACGCCAAAAACCAGAAGAAACAGGCATTTGCCATTTCCAGCTTCCAGAACAGAGAACAGTTTCGTCTTCTTCACCCACTTCCGCTTCGTTTGGTACACCACTTCCATCGTCTTTTTCTTTCTCCTTTAGTTGGTGGGTTCCCAAATCTCGACCTTGCCTGCTCCGGATCTCGGAAATCTGCTGCCACCGTCGGGGCTTTTGGAGCAGCTTCGTTTCGGCAATCAATTCTAGCTGCATTTTGGTCGGGGGTGCCTGCGTTGTCCTACTGCTGTTCCTCTTATTGAGGTTTCGACTACACCAGAAAATCGCTTTTTTTGTTTATTTTGTATTGCTAAAGTGCGCATTTGTTTGGTGGTTTGTTGTTGTTTGGGATTCTTGTTCCTAGGATTGCCGTGAATATTCTAGATCGAACTTGTATGGATTTCACAAAGCTAATCTAGCACAAAGTAAAACCACCTTTTCTTCTGAAGTATGCGTAGTAGTGTCTTTGTTCCGTTCCAATTGGGATTTGATGATGGTTTTTAAGTTTTCAAAAATTTGAATTTCTCTAGATGATACGTTATTTTGTGCAAGAGAATGATACTCTGTTACTGTTTGGATTTGCACAATGTTGGCTTTCCTGCTGGTAGAATATTGTTGCTGATTACCGCCGTGTTTGGGAACAATGTCGAGGATACCCAAATGGAAGATCGAAAAGACAAAAGCGAAGGTTGTCTTCCGGCTGCAATTCCATGCCACACATGTAAGTTCACATCTCTCTGTGTGGGTGTGTGTGTGTTCATTACCCTTTCTATATCAATGCTCTGGAATAGTCTCTTTACCCATACTAGCACGTGGTTGGTTAGTTGTATCTTGATTCCTTACTTGCATCTTGACACTCTTGCCAGAAAGCTTTTGGCTTTACTTAAAGATGACACACTCCATTGTCCTACTGTCATAAATTATAAAAGAAAACCCAGTCATATGGTCATAATAGTCTCTCTTGAGTTTCCAAACAGGTTTGAGCGTGAATATTTGCTGCTTCTTTGCTTTTTAAAAAAAATTAATCCATGTCTACTTCAGATTCAAATTCTGCAGTTAACTGGAATTTGTCCCTATATAATACATTATAACCCATATTCAGCCCACAACCTTCTTTGCATTTTCTTTGTGAAGGGTAGCTCTATTTATGTCAAAATTTTTATTAATACTGCTAACAGCCTACCACTTCCATAGATGCACTTTTGTTCTTCAGAATGTAAAACATTGTGTGATTGATTTTTGATTCCTCATCCATTGTAAGATCTTTTCATCCTTCGTTTGCCAAGCTGCCCTTGTGTACTAGACGTTGTTGATTTGTCTCATGGTCTTTTAACACGTCTCATTCATCTCATTTTTCTTCTTCTAACTGCTTGCAATTGATAGCACCTGGCCTTGTGCTATCTATTCGTAGCTGCAACACTTGTAACCATGGATGATATCTCTACTGAAACTATGTTTGCACATTGCCATGTTTCAATAATACATCCTCATGATATGTTGCTGACATGCACATATCTGACTTTTTTTATTGTAATTATGGTGTCGTCCATGAACTAGATAATAATACAACAGAAGTTTGGTTGTCACAGCAGAAAGTTTTAATTCAAGAATGCTTGTTCTGCCGTTTTGCTTGAAGCAGAGCTCAAACTTAAACGCATCTCTATAACAAGTCAAGCTGTTTTTTATTTTTTCCTCTTCAGATTCCACAACCAGGATGGGATAAATTGTTTGTGTCCTTCTTCTCCTTGGAAACTGGAAAGGTTACTGCTAAAACAACAAAGGCAAATGTGCGAAATGGAAGCTGCAATTGGCCAGATCCTGTTTATGAGACTACTAGACTTCTCCATGACATCAGGACAAAGATGTATGATGAAAAGCTTTATAAGATTGTTGTGGCGATGGTACCAATGCAGGCCTTTCTCTTCTTTTTAATCTAAATTCTTGATGGCATTTTAATGATTTTTTATGTATCCAACTGTTCATGTGTTGTTGATTCAAACTGACTCTGCCTTCTGCTTCTGTTTCAACAATAACAGGGTACATCTCGATCAAGCCTCCTTGGTGAGGTGAACATCAACCTTGCTGAATTTGTGGATGCATTTAAGCCTTCGTCCATCTCATTGCCCCTTGAAGAATGCGAGTTTGGAACAATTTTACATGTGAGATTGTCCCATTCAACCTTTTCTTCTTATCCAAGTGATAAGAGTTTTTTGTTGTATTGTCTTTCAAGTTTTATAAAATATTTTTCCAACATTCCCAAAAAAGATGTGTTTGTCACACAGTTTAATATGTCATGCATAAGTCTCTATAAATGAAAGAGCGGTAGTATTTGGGATAACTATTTGATCACTCACCTCTCTGATGGTCACAAATTGTAACAATATGGAACTGGCCTTGAGTTTGAATATATGTCTATTTATTATGAGGAACTGCTGACCTCTTGTTAAAACTCCTAATGTCTTTGGTAACAAAAGTAGTCAAGAGAGGAACCATCCTAGTGATAGACTAGGCTACTTATAAAATGCACTTTATTATTTAGCTGTTCAGTTGAAAACAAGAAAGTCATACGAGCTCTGTACTTGGTCTGCTTTGTTGTCACTGCACATAATGCAGCTTTTATCAATGGATTTGTTTCTGTTACATGGTACGTGTTTGACCCTTGCATGCTAAGAGGAAATAACATTTACAGTACTTGCTGAATTATTGGCAACTAGAAATTTAAATAAATTGTCAATTTTTCATTTCGTTTTTTCATATTATATAATGGTTCTTACCTCTACAGGAAAATCCTCTACATTATTAATGGTTCATGATAATCATTCTCTAATATTATATGCTTCAATTTTTAGGTCACAGTTCAGCTTCTCACGTCCAAAACTGGCTTCAGGTGGTTGCCTAATAACAATTATATGGTTTTGCTTGTATTTGTAGTTTAGCTTATGCAATTTTTCTTCTTTTTAGAGAATTTGAGAAGCAAAGGGAATTCGGACAGAAGGGAATACACATGATTTCTGACAACCGTATTAATGAACCTGCTGAAAAAGTAAATTGTTTGGCGGAGTCTGGCTCAACTCAAACAAACAAGGTACATGGCCAGACTAACCACCTGATTTTTCAAATCCTGGGAGTATTAAGTATATTCCAGAGTTTTTCTCCAATTATGTTTGTTGTCTGGAGATCTGAAATCAGTTTAATAACCCTATTACTGCAGAAGGAGAATTTAGATAACTTTATCAGTTTCATAACAAAAAAAGTGTCTTTAATTTTTGTCAAACTATGAATTCCTGTTCTGCTGTTTTGCTATTGCAGCAAATATGCAATTGGTAAAAAAACATTTTCTATATAATTTCTTAATCTGCCTTAGTAAAAGTATAATGTCAAGTCCATTTTTCTTAACTGTATCAGTTTCAATTTCTGGTTTGTGCTATCAAAACCATAGAGTTTAGGCCCCAACTAATGGCTTCATTAGAGCTTCATGTTGACATTTTATCATAACTAAAATTGTCATGTCAGTCTAGATCCAAGCCGAGTGCATTTGGGTGTAATTTGGAATTGCTTTTTAAAGCTTCATATTAGGTGGGAATCGTTAGTAGTAGTGTATATATATATATATCAATATAGGCGAATTATCAAGTAAAGTCTGTCCTTACTAACACATCTAATGAATAAGTAACGCCTTTCATCATCCACCATTAATAACACATCTAATGAATAGGATTAGATCTAGATTTTAAATTAGTAAAACTACATATGTTGTAATTGTGGTTTTATGAATTTTCATTTTCCTTCCAATTTCATTTATGAATAGATTTTTATGTTAATTGAATAACATTAATATTTTATTACACTTTAATATTAATTTTTATATGACAATATCTGATTTTAAATTTTGAAATTCAAAATTTAGGTGGTTTTTAAAAGTAGTTTTTGGTTTTAATCAAAATCAAGTTATAGATAATCTTTAAGATGGACGGACAGGATCAATGGTTTTAGTATTTAAAAGTAAATGAACAGACCTTACTTGATATTATCTCTCTCTCTATATATATCTATTAGAGTGTTGTCTTAAACTCTCTTTATATATATATCTATTAGAGTGTTGTTTTAGACTGATATCTATTAGGGGTTGCTTGATAGCCTATTGGTTATCAGGGGTGCTCCTATCCCCTGCGGTCCCGGGTTCGATATCCACGGGTTGTAGGGATTTATCTTGCTTGGACATAAACTCTGACTTTCGTGGGTTCGACTTTCTAACGGAGTGGGAGTCTACCTGGGGTTTTATTAGCAGACTTCACCAGCTCATGCGAGTCGTTCCTTGAGAGCTGAAGGAGGATTTACTTGCGTTTCGCGTCCAGAGTTGGCATAGGACTGCTTATAGTTGGTAAGGTCTCTTAAGTTTCCTCATTACAAAAAAAAAGAAAAAGAGTGTTGTCTAAGACTTATGAGTAAATGGATATCCGTTTATGTTAGGATATCCGCTACTCATCTATATATTTGTAATTCTATTTATCTATCAATAAGTAACTTGATTATCTCATGGTACTAGAACCTAGGGAAACACCCTAGGCAACCGTCGGCCTCCTCCATCATCCCTCCTCTTCTATTGCCAATTAGCTATCACTAGCACCTCTCTTGCATCCGGTTACACTAGGACACCCCTCCAAAGCTAACGAAAAACCTAGCAAGGCCTTCCAGACCCGTCAGTAGCACCAATCAGGCCCTTTAGGGCCGTTAGTAGCCTCAGTTAGGCCGTTAAGGCTAGCCAGCAGGTGTATTCAGGCCTTCCAGGCCTGTGATCACTCCCTTTTAGCCATGTTCTAAGCCTTTTATAACTTAAATCTCTTTGCTTATGTGTGGATACATGATATCTACATGTGTTTGTGCTTTCCGATTGTGTGTTTCGATCGTCGAACGTTGTTTGTGTGCTCTTTGGACTATTTGTATGATAAATAGGTCATTGTTCCTGATTATTTTGTGACCAATCAGATCGTTTCTTTGCATCATTTTCCATAGCGTCTCTTGAATCATTGGTGAAGAATCGAGGTAAATTTCGTTGCCAGTACTGTAAGCATCTTGGTCATCATTTGGAGAAGTACTGAGACAAGTTTGGCAAGCTACAGTGGACAAATACCACCACCATTGAGTCATCTTCTACGACGACTATTATCACTTATATAGATTAGACTGTCACCATATCTCAAGCTGACTATATGTGATTTCTACAGTTTGAGGTCACTGATTCCTCTACCACAGCAACTCATACTTTTCATTCAGGTACGATTATTGCAATGATTGCTTATGAGGATAGATCCTGGATTATAGACACTGGAGTTTCTTCTCACATGTTAGGTATATGAGACATTTTCACTCATTTGTTTACCCTTTCCAATATATCCTCTATTATGATTGCCGATGGCTATTCATGTTCTATTTTTGATAAAGGAGCAGTTCACCTATTTGAACTTTTCAAACCATGCTTTGGGACTTTGCTTAAGGTCATAGATTGTTTTTTTAAATCTACACACATGATTCTCCCCTTAGCAACATATCCTGGAGGTTACTCTGATACCATGTGAAGAGAATTGAGGGGAAAAGAGAATTAATTGTATTTAGGATGTGAGGTTACATATATATAGGGATATGAGATATCTTAGATTAGTGGATATCCAATAACCCTTTTAACCATAAATACGTAACACAGACATAATTAACTTTAACGGGTATCATTGTCCCAAAAAAGGGGAAAAAATAACCATTTCAACAGTTTAAATGTTTTTTACATGACATCGGTTTTTGAGTAAAAATGGCTTGTTTTTAGTGTAATGTTAATGACTTATTGTCATTGACATGATTTGATTATCTAGGTACTTATTTGTTTACTTATGCTTGTCATTTATTTTGTTATTTAATTTATGTTTTTGAATCATCGTGGTTAAATGATAATTACACACTTGTATTCAAGTTATGTTATTTTGAGTAAACTTACTTGTGTTTGAATAATAGTTCTATATATTGAGGTAATTGTTGAATGTTGTTGGTTATATGCATATTACATTTATTTTTATTATTTTATTTCGTCCATTTCCTCATTAAACCTCCATTTTAACTCTCGTTTTTTCAAAAAACGTTTAGAGACTCAATCCGTGTAGAGGTTGTTTTTTGTTTTTTAAAGCATTGTTTGGTACTATGATTTACATGATTCTATAAGATTCAATGCACCCACCTTAAGATACTACCTTTTTTTTTTTAAATCTTCATGGTCCATCTGTTATCTACAAAAAAAAAGGTAACTACCATACATCCACACATATACCCATATTCCTAATGTAAACAAAATTAGTAGGATATCAATGCATCCATTTAAATATCAATTTTTTTATATAAAATTGTAAAGTGGGGAGAGAAAAAATAGTGTATATTACCATTGGACCACTTATTACATATATTTATAGGGTAGGATATAAATGGATTTCTGAATACCTTATTACACTAACCAATATAATATATTCGAACAAGCTCAACACCCTCATTCATATTGGAGTATATATATCTATTATGTCCAGTTTAGTACAAAGAGATTTATATACCTCAGTACTTAGTCCTTTAGTGAAGATGTCTGTAAACTAGTTAGAGGACTTTCTACAAGGATTAGAGATAATCCTTTACATCATCATTTTTAGGACATAATGACAATCTACCTTTATATGTTTAGTGTGTTCATAGAAAGTTGGATTGTTAGCGATGTAGATAGCAGTCTGATTGTTATAATACATAGGCATGGACACATCAACAGAGAAATCTAAATCTGTTAAGAGAAAGTGGAGTCACATTATTTCAAAAGTAGTTTATGCTATAGATCGATATTCAGACTCAGTACTAGATTTAGAGATAATATTCTACTTTTTATTATGCCAGGTAATCAAATTTCTTCCAACATAAGTACAACTAATCTCCTCTATCTCCTGCATTGCTAAAGTCTAAGTAAGCATCAAGGCGTAGATGATCATTTGTTTTATAAACAAGTCGTTTATCAGAGCCTTCTTAATATAAGATAACACTTGTAGAGCTCTTAGTCAATGTACTATTTTTAACTCATACATAAACTGATTGAGTACACCAACAGTGTATGCAATATCTGGGCATGTGATAGTCAGATAAATCAATTTTCCAATTAGTCACTTGTATCTAGCAACATCCTCCAAAAGAGATGATGAACTATCCAGATATTGCATACACCAACAGTGTATGCAATATCTGGGCATGTGATAGTCAGATAAATCAATTTTCCAATTAGTCACTTGTATCTAGCAACATCCTCCAAAAGAGATGATGAACTATCCAGATATTGCATACACCAACAGTGTATGCAATATCTGGGCATGTGATAGTCAGATAAATCAATTTTCCAATTAGTCACTTGTATCTAGCAACATCCTCCAAAAGAGATGATGAACTATCCAGATATTGCATACACCAACAGTGTATGCAATATCTGGGCATGTGATAGTCAGATAAATCAATTTTCCAATTAGTCACTTGTATCTAGCAACATCCTCCAAAAGAGATGATGAACTATCCAGA